>PVIH01010095.1:0-77787 GCA_004025045.1 Sigmodon hispidus
TATTAAATATAAAAAAAAAAAAAAAAAAAAAAAAAAAAAAAAAAAAAAAAAAAAAAAAAAAAAAAAAAAAGGGAAAAAAAAAAAAAAAAAAAATACCTAACACTTACCAAAGACAAGAATGAAAATAATTATTGAACTATGAAAAAGTTGAAAAAGCCAATAAAAATAAAAAATATTTAAAACTTTTGTTATAGCAATGCATATTAAATACTAATTATTCTAAAAAGCAAAACCTTTAATAGTACAATTGGCAAAACTATTCTTATAAATAGCAAATGAATTTTCTGGAAATAAAAATTGTTCATATACATTTCATTTATTCTTTTCCAAAAGATTATTTCTTATGTTTTTGTTTTAATAAATTAAATAAATTTGAAAAAAAGAGTTTATATGGAAACCTAATACAGTAGAAGCTTCCTAAAATGTATACATATGTGAAGGTGATCTAAAGGGAGTTGATAAGTCATAGGGGAGACAGAGGCCTGATTGAATACCTCTTGTCACCAAATGAAGTCTCTGGTTCTGGGAATTGGTTACATCTAATCAAGTTTTTGCCAAAGTGTCCCATGGGAGTCCCCAAACAGCACAGGGTATTGCCAAGATCATTAATTACTCTCTCCAAACTAATGGTAAGGTTCTTTTGCTGAATACAGCACCTACAAAACTCATTGTTCACAGTGAAATTGAGCTGGTGATTACCTAGAGCCTTCACTTCTACTGACTAGAATTCACAGTACTAGAAGGTACTCTGCACGCTACCAGAGGAGAAAGTTATACACAAACCCAGCTACAAGTTCTTCATTGTACAATGGTGACCTGTCTGCAGGATATACTGGTCCAATAATGTCACAAAGGTTGTGAGAGTAATCAGCCAATAAATAATTAGATTTAAGGCACACTCTATGAGATGGAGGCAATATTTGATACTGCTTGGGTGGTGAATAATCAGAGACTAACTAGACCAGCAACCTAGGGGGATAACCAAAATACTACTATTCTGCCAAAGGAATGTAGCAATAAAATGTTTCTAAAAACATTCTGTTTTCTCATAGATCAGAGTCTTGCTCAGCTATTGTCAGAGAAGCTTCCTCCCTTAATAGATGGGAACAAATCCAGAGACTCACAGATGGACAATGTGCAGAGTCAGACCTCAGAACACTCAGTCCTAAATGTGATGTCCCCATCAAATCCCTACCCTTGGGGTTCAGGGAATCCTACAGAAGAAGAGGCAGAGATTGTAAGAGCCAGAAGGAATGGAGGCCACAAAAAAAGAAGGCTTTCAGAGCAAAGCAGGATAGAGGCATATATGAACTCACTGAGACTGTGGCAGAATGAATGCACAGGGCCTGTACCAGTCTGGGTAAGATGGGGTCACAGTGCTGAGACGGGGAGTGAACACAAGCCCACATCACTAGCCCAGAAGCTATAACCAAATGATAAGCACTAGCAAATCTAAAATTAATTTTCTAAAATGATGTCTCACTGGGTATCACTATTGAGGCCAGGCCCCATGCCCAGCAGTTGGTAGCTAGTACAAGACAAATTCAATGGCACTTTTGGAGGTTCATTTTCTCGTAATGCTTTGTCAAGACTTTTCTACTTTTTTTTTTTTTTTTTAAATAAAACCTTACATGTCCTTTGTGTGAATAATTTGTTTTCCAAATTTGTGGGCTTCTTTTTTAAATGGAATTTTTGTATGTGAGAACATGAGTCTCTCTATTTCTTGAACTTTTTCTTTGGTTCACCTTTTTTCTCTTTGCTAATTTTGTCCTATTCTGGTTTAATAATTCTGGTTAATTATTATTATTATTTAGATACCTGGTTGTATTCTAATAAGAGAGAGAAAGAAAAAGTGTGCATTTGGATGACTGGGAAAGTGGGGAGGATTTGGGAGGAGTTGTAGGAAGAGAAATTATAATCAGAATTTATTGCATATAAAAATATCTATTTTTTAATGAAGAAAAAAGTCCTCATTAGGTCCTGAATAACATGACTTAATTTTAATAATCAACAAAATGTCAACTTTAAACTGAAGCTTCATAACACAAATATTATATGCCTCCACTTTTAACTTTAATAAAATATATGAAATCATTTAAAAGTGTTCAATAAATTAGATTAAAAAATTTATACCAATTGCCATTAAAACCTGAAGATTAAGCACTCACACATAGTGCCAATCAGGAGAGAGTACTTGATTACTTTTAGGAAACAATCTTCATATGATAACCTTTGAGATAGTAAAAGGTCAGAAATAATTACAGATGTATTACAGATTCAGGTATCTGCAAAATACGTTCAATGACATAAACTTGTTCTGAAAAGAAAGCAGAATTATGTGTGTTTCTTTTTCAGTTTTAAATATAAAGGACATATTTATTTTTTAAATCATATCTGAAAGATGGAATAAATGTATTTATGTTTAAAATAGTCTTTGAATAGGAATCTACCAAAATATTTTTTCTTCACATATTGTAGGAAATGTATGTTATATCAAAAACATTTGCCGGGAGTATAAAGCTACTGGTCTGGGCTGTGCCTTCACAGGTCTGTGGTAGAACATCCCTGGTGCTCCTCACCCCTAAGGATGTTTCCATGGTAACAGTAATGAGTATTCATTGGCAGTAAATTAAACCTGCATGATGTAAGCTATTTTACCAACAGTAGTCACCAAAGTGTTTAAATTTAAATTACTGTAAAAAAATCAAGAATAGTTTTTATTTCTTTTAACATGATATATCAATAACTTAAAATATTTGTCTCTGAGAACATTTTGTAATTGATCTTTTGGTGAATTGGTAAGATAGTCCAGTTAGTGAAGGCTCTTTCTGCCAAGCTTGATGACCTGACTCTGATCTTTGGGGCTCCCAGAGTGGAAGGAGAGAAACTATTCCTTCTAGTTGTCCTCTGGCTTACACCACACCCCCTGCCACATACACACGAGGCAATGTTATTGCTTTTTGATTATTTGTAATTATGATGAGCTATAATGCATGTGTGGTTATCTCCTTTTCTACAGTATGAAAATTGAAGGTCATTTTTTTTCTGAACACTTATCATTTTTTATTATGAATAAAGTCACATTTTCTATCCGTGTACATCTTTGTTCAAGGTCCCTTCCCCCTCCCACCCTCTCCAGTCACTCTCTCTTCTCCACATCTCCCCATCTCCTGCCCAGCAAGGGCAGGAGGTCACAAGGTTCCAATATTGCTCAGTTCAGACTCCATTCCTGGAAGATCCAGTTTCCTCCCCCCAACATCAAGACTAGTTCAGGTATTCCTCTAGGGGTAATGGAATCCAAGGTGTCAGTCCAAGGTGTTTCAGATCCCAAGCTGTTCAGTGTTTGTGGTTTGCAGCTTGGACATGCTTTGCTTTTTGCTTTTTTTGTTTAGAGTCCAGTAATGAGTGAATACATCCCCTGCTTATCTTTCTGGATTTGTGATACCTCGCTCAGGAGGATATTCTCCAAATCCATCCATTTACCTGCAAATTTTAGGATATCATTTTTTTTTTCTTACTGCTGAGTAGTACTCCATTGTGTAGATATACCACAGTTTGTTAATCCATTCTTCAGTTGAGGGGCATCTAGGTTGTTCCCAGGTTCTTGCTATTACAAATAATGTTGCTGTGAACATAGTTGAGCTAATACCTTTGGAGTGTGAATGTGCCTCTTTAGGGTATACACCCACAAGTGGTATTGTGGGTCCTTGGGGAGATTGATTCTCAGTTTTCTGAGAAACCACCATATTGCATTCCAGAGTGGCTGAACAAGCTTACACTCCCACCAACACTGGAGGAGTTGGACAGTTGTCTTATATCCCCCCAGGAAGCTCTCTCAAACCTCACTGTCTACATTGACACAGTCTTGTGCAAGTCATTTGAATACTGAATTCAGTCCATTCATACTTCGGCCAGTTCCTATCATAGATACCCTTTGCTGAATACTCCTGAAGACCCAGAGGAGACAGCTCAGGCCTGCCTGACTGGTCCCTCAGCTCTTCCAGCTATGTAGCCTTATCTCACAGAGCTCTTGCTGCTTCAGCTCCAGCTGTGTGACCTGCTAAGCCCTGTTTCTCACTCACTCTTCTTCCTTGGCACATGAAGCTTTTTAAAACTTAGTGCTTTTCATTCTCCTCTCATTTCCTGGCTTAAATCACACCTGTACACTTTCCCACAGTAGCACATAGTATTTGCATTCCTGTATCTGTATTATCAAATCTATCTATTCTTTTATGCTATGAGTTCTATAAGGCAAAGGAATAGAATCATTTTAAGATTGATTATATTTATAATCTCTAAGATAAAGCTTTGTATGCAGCAACTGTTGAATGGATGTTTGTTAAATAAGCTAGTAACTGTGATACAAAATGTAAATCAGAAAGTAAAAAGGCCAGTTTTATCTTATCAATTAATTCAGATTTCAATTTCAATTAATTCACAGGAAATTCCCTCCTGTATTTTTTGACCATTTTACCTCAGAAGGAAAGGAAAGATTAATATTTAAATTTTCCCCTGTTTGAAAACTGGGAATCAATCTCTCCAATGATCCAGCAATACCACTATTGGGTATACACCTAAAGGATGCACATTTATACCCCAAGGACATTAGCTCAGCTATGTTCATAGCAGCATTACTCATAATAACTAGAACCTGGAAACAACCTAGATGTTCCTCAACTGAAGAATGGATTAACAAACTGTGGTACATCTTATCTACACAATAGAGTACTACTCAGCAATAAAAAAAAATGGTATCCTAAAATTTGCAGGTAAATGGATGAATTTGGAGAGTATCCTCCTCAGTGAGGTAATACAGGCCTAGAAATATAGTCATGGTATGTACTCACTTACATAAAGCATTTATTTAGATATAACACAAAGAATATCTAGGCTGCAAACCACAACTTTGAAACAGTTTTGGAACAGAAGAAACTTAAGAGGGACATCCAGGGATACCCCTGGGAAGGGGAAATAGAGAAGATTTCCTGAGTAAATTGGGATCCTATGGGGGAGTGAGCAAGGAGAGGTGGGAACAAATCATGACAGAAGGAGATGACTGAGAGAAGTGCAGTGGGTTAGGGTATGTTGTAAATATTTGTCCCTTCTACTGGTTTAATAAAAGGGGCTGACCGGCCAGAGGCAGACAGGAAGTATGGGCTACTAGACTAAGAAAGTTCTGGGAACATTTTAGAACAGAGCAGAGACACTACAGAGATGCCAGGAGATGCAGAGGAGAGAAGTTAAAAATACTGCTTTAAGAAAGGGTACCAAGTCACATGGTTGAATGGAATAAGAATCATGGGGTTAGTTTAAGGGTAAAGACTTAGCAAGTTATATGCCTGGGCCTAGGCCAATCAGTGTAAAAATACTATAAGCCTCTGGGTGTTTCTGTGGGACCATGGGTTTGAACCTTGAGGCTAGGCCCAAAAGTCTGAGCCAGAAACCAAGAACAGCAGAGTATCAGAACAAAGAAATGGATATCTTAATAGAGGGAGCTACTGTGGAGTTAGGGAGAAACCTGGTGCTAAGGAAACCTCCAAGAACCCACAAGATGTCTCTGGTTAGGACTCCAAGCAATAGTAGAGAGGGTGCCTAAATAGGACTTCCCTTATATGAAATAGATGACCACCCTAATTATCATTCTAAAACTTTCATCCAGCAATGGATAGAGGTAGAATCAGAGATCCGTAACTAAGCAGCAGGTCAAGCTTCTGGTTTAGCTGAAGACAGAGAGAAGAGAGAGTATATGAGCAAAGGGATCAGGATCATGAGGAGGAGACCCACAGAGATGGCTGACCCAGCTATTGGGAGTTCACTGGATGAGAAACAACCACTGAGGAACCTTCAGGAAAAGATACTAAACCCTTCAAAGATAGAGGACTGTCAAATGGTGTGGGCAGTTTGTGGAGCCTCTTGCAGTAAGATCATGTTCCTTGTGTATGAACTGACAGCTCAGAGCCTGTTCCCTACAGAAGAATACCTAATCCAGCCTTCAGACTGGGATGAGGGACTGGGATCTACCTCAAGTGGATATGCCAGATTGAACTGACCCATCTTGGGACTCCTTGCCTCCTTGGGGAATAGTGGGTTATGGGGTAGTTGGAAGTTTAGAGAGAACTGGGAGAGACTGGGAGGAGGGAAGAAAGGGGGAGCAGTGGTAGATATGAAAAAAAACCCTTTTTTATTTTTTATTTATTTATATTTATTTATATATTTATTACTTGGTGATTTTACATCACACACTCCATCCAATTCAGTTATTAGACCTTGCAGATTCAAGCCCACTCTTATGATCTCCCCATTTACAAAAACACCCATTCATGCTGCTCATTTACTTACTGGAGCATAATTAAGCTCCCTGTGGCCAGACCCTTATAGAAAACAAGTCTTTCCTCACCCACACCCCTGTCAGAGACCATCAATGCAGAAGTGAGGCACTGTGTCATTTAGCTATGTTCTAGCCTTGAGCTCTTGTGTACAATAAAATCTCTCTCTCTCTCTCTCTCTCTCTCTCTCTCTCTCTCTCTCTCTCTCTCTTTCTGTCCACTAATGAGTGAATACATCCCGTGCTTCTCTTTCTGGGATTGTGAAACCTCACTTAGGAGGATATTCTCCATATCCATAAGTAATTTGAAAAAGAGAAAAAAAATCCCTGTTATAGAGAAGAAAACTGGGAGGGAAATTGATGGTGGTCTCTTTGGACTTACTCCATGCCAAGTATTTTTGTGACATTTAATCATTGCTTCTTATTCCTGGCAATCCCCTATGAAGGTTTGTGCAAAGCAAAGGCAATTACAATGCCAACTGTATTGAAACATGATACTTATAAATAAGATGTTTATAGGGAGTAACTTAAGATTCCTGTATTAACACATAGGAAAACATTGTGTCCTAAAATGATGTTTTATGAAAGGAACACTTTGAAGAATGTAAACTTTTCCCAGATCATATGTAACAAGGATTTTAAGGACCAATGTTTGCTTTCATTAGTGTCTGCTGAACATTGCCAATTAAGCCACTCAGTTCTGTTTCAAACACATCCTAATTTGCTTTTGATTGATGTCTTAATTATACCTATTTTCAATTTCCTTAATGCTTAGATGGCGCTTGTGTATTTCCTTTAAAAATGCATTGCAATTGTCCTAAAGTTTCAGAGATATTAAATTAAGGACATGATTGTCTTACTGAACTTTAGGTGACTTATTGTGATATCTGGACAAAGATGTTGGGTAGAGATGAGATACTTCCTTTTTTACACATAGGTACCACATTATCTAAGCATCCTTCAGAATCTGTTGCAAGAATCCCATGGCATCTACAACCTTCATGAGGCCAGATACACTTTCCATTCAGTTCTATTGACCATTTTCTTTGACTCCATTTTCTGCAGCTAAATCTGGTTCATGTATGCTATGAAGTTGGCTAAATATTTCAAAAATACATTCCCAGAGTATCCATCATAGTCCTCATTAAAGAACATTGCACTGTCAGCCATTATACTTTATACTTAATAAAGTTTGATTCTGACTGTTACCCATTTAACGTTTCTTATTTGAAGCAATTATTATTTAACTCAAGAAATATTAATATAGAAACCAAAATTAATTCTCCATGTTAAAGAAATAAATATGTCATAGACTAGTTTACCATGAGAATTCTTTTAATAAGTAATCTTACAAAGACAAAAGTTATAACAGCATTTACTCACATCTTTTGCCAGCAACTAATGAATCACAATATAATATTCGACACTAATGCCAACTAAAAATTATATTCTTTTAGATAAAAACCTATTTTATTCTTTCAATTTTTTCTTTTTACTTATTTAAAAAGTTTTTTCCCCCAAGTATACCTTTGCTCATCCTCCTGTTCCTCCTTCTTGGCCCTTCCAGTCCTCCCTCAGCATCCCTTACCCTATTCCACCATCCATTCCCCAAGGAGTACAAGGAGTTCCGAGGTAGGTCAGTCTAGTCTAGAGTATCCATTTGAAGTTGGTCTAATTCCCTCATTCCAGTATTAAGGCTTGGTTAGGTGTTTCTCTGTAGGTAGGGTATGGGCTCCAAAATGTTCCATATGCACAGGAACATAGTCTGATCCTACTCCAAGAAGTTCCACAAACTGCCCACACCATTTGACAGTCATCTATCTTTGGAAGGTATAGTTGCTTTCCCTGAAGGGTCCCCAGTGACTGTTTCAGATTCAGTGAGGACCAAATAGCTCCAGCCAGCCATCTCTGTGGGTCTCCTCCTAATGATCCTGATTCCTTTTGCTCATATACACTCTCCTTTCTCTCTCTTCCCCTGGACTGGGAGCTCAACCTGGTGTTTAGCTATGGATCTCTGCTTCTGCCTTTATTCATTTCTGGATGAAGGTCCTATAATGACACTTAGGGTGGTCATTCATTTGATTATAGGAGAAGTCTTATTTTGTCACCATCTCTACTACTGCATGGAAACCTAGCCAGGGACATTCTGTGGGTTCTTGGAGGTTTCTCTCCCATCTGGCCACTATCAAACCCCACAGTGGATCCCTCTATCAAGATATTCATATCTTTTTTCCCCTCTTTGTTACTCCTGTCATGATTTGTTCCCACCTCTCCTTACTCCCTACATGTTGTGATCCCAATTTACTCAGACAATCTCTATTTTCTCTTCTTAGGGGGATCCCTGGATGTCACTTAAGTTCCTTCTGATCCCAAGCTGTTTAGGGGTCATAGTTTCATAGTTTTCAGCCTGTATATTCTTTGCTTTTTGCCTAAATTCCACTTATGAGTGAGTACACACCATGCCTATTTTTCTGTGCCTGGGTTATCTCATTCAGGATGATACTCTCCAAATCTATCCATTTGCCTGCAGATTTTAGGATGTAATTTTTTTAACTGCTGATTAATACTCCATTGTGTAATGTACTATAATTTGATAATCCATTCTTTAGAGGTAAGGAAAATCTAGATTGTTTCCAGCTTCTGCTATGAACATAGTTAAGTTAATCTGCTTGGGGTTAGAATTTGCATCTTTAGAGTAGATGTTCAATACTGGTATTGCTGAATCATTGGGGAGATTGATTCCCAGTTTTCTGAGGGTGGAACCACCATACTGGTTCACAAAGTGGCTATACAAGTTTACACTCCCACTCGCAATGGAGAAGTGTTCCCCTTGTTTCAAATTCTCTCCAACATAGGCTATCCTCTGTGTTTTTGATCTTAACCATTCTGACAGGTGTAAGATGATATTTTCATTTTTTTTATTTGTATTTCTCAGATGGTTAAAGATGTTGAGCAATTCTTTAAGTATCTTTCAGCCATTTGTAATTCTTCTGTTGAGAATTCCCTTTTTAGCCCTAAAACTTATTTTTAATTGGATTATTTGAGTTTTTGGTCTCTACTTTCTTAAGTTATCTGTATATCTTAGAGGTTAGTTCTCTGTCAGATGTAGGGTTGGTGAAGATCTTTTTCCATTCTGTAGGCTGTTGTTTTGTCTTATTGACAGTGTCCTTTGCTTACCAGAACCTTTCCAGTTTAAAGAGGTTCCATTTATTAATTATTTTTCTTAGCATTTGTGCTACTGGTGTTATATTTAGAAAGTAGTCACCACACTTCCTAAATATAACACCAGTGGCACAGACACTAAGATCAACAATCAGTAAGTGGGATCTCACAACAATCAGTAAGTGAGACTGAGAAGCTTCTGTAAAGCCATGGACACTGTCAATAGGACAAAACAACAGCCTACAGAATGGGAAAAGATTTTCACCAACCCTACAAGTGATAGAGGACTGATCTCTAAGGTATATGAAGAGCTCTAGAATTTAGAGCCCAAAACCTTGAATTGGGTTTGAATAACCCAATCAAAAAATGGGATACAGATCTAGAAAGGGAATTCTCAGCAGAGGAACTATGAATGGCTGAAGGACACCTGAAAAAGTGCTCTTCATCTTTAGCCATCAGAGAAATGCAAATCAAAACAACTTTGAGATACCACCTAACACCTGTTAGATTGGCTAAGATAAAAGACACAGAGGACAGCCTATGCTGGAGAGGTTGTAGAGCAAGGGAACACTCCTCCATTGTTGGTGGGTGTGTAAGCTTGTTCAGACACTCTGGAATGTGGTATGGCAGTTTCTCAGAAAACTGAGAATCATTCTCCCCAAGGACCCAGCAATACACTTCTGAGTGTATACCCTAAAGATGCACACTTCAAAGGCATTAGCTCAACTATGTTCATAGCAGCATTATTTGTAATAGCAAGAACCTGGAAACAACCTAGATGTCCCTCAAATGAAGAATGGATTAACAAACTGTGGTACATCTACACAATGGAGTACTACTCAGTAGTAAGAAAAAATGATATCCTAAAATTTGCAGGCAAATGGATGGATTTGGAGAATATCCTCCTGAGCGAGGTATCACAATCCCAGAGAGATAAGCAGGGGATGTACTCACTCATTAGTGGACTCTAAACAAACCAACAAACAAACAAGAAAAAAGCAAAGCATGCCCAAGCTGCAAGCCACAACCACTGAATAGCTTGGGATCAGAAACACCTTGGACTGACTCCTTGGATCCCACTCCCCTGAGAAGAACACCTGACTCAGTCTTGAGGTTGCAGGGAGAAAACTGGATCTGCCAGGAGTGAAGACTGATCTAAGCGATATTGGGTCAGGGGGACCTTGAGACTGCCTGCTGCCTGCCCAGAGAGGGGATGGGGAGTTGTGGAGAAGAAAGAATGACCTGATGTGGTGGGAGTGGAAGGGACCTTTAATAAGGATATACAAGGATAGAAAATGTGACTTCCTTGTTCATAATAATAAAATAAAAATAAAAAATAAAATAAAATAAAGAAAGTGCAAAGTTAGCAAAAAGTTATACATAGAGGAAAGTCACATCAATTTCTTACAGTCAGACCCTGCTCAATTATATTTCTACCTTTTCCCCTTGGATTCCAGTATTAATATTATCAATTCTATAGTTTTAATTGTGGTATGAAAAAGGTGTTCTATATTCTCAGAATTTTCTGTTGTTTTTTCTGATATTAAGCATTTTTGTTATGCCCAGATGCACAGTAAATTTTTTTAAAGTAAAAAAAAAATAAAAAAAAAAGAAAGTGGTCACCAGTGCCAATGCCTTCGAGGGTATTTTCCACTTTCTTTACTGTCAAGCTTAGTGTAACTGGGTTTATGTTGAGACCTTTGATCCCCTTGGATTTCAGTATTGTGCAGGGTGATAGATGTGGATCTATTTTTATTCTTCTACATATCACTATCCAGTTATGCCATTACCATTTGTTGAAGATACTCTATTTGTTCCACTGTATATTTTTGGCTTCTTTGTCAAAAATCAGGTGTTCATAGGTGGGTGTTTTAAGGTCAGGGTCTTGAATTCGATTCCATTGATCCACAAGTGGTTTATATGCCAGTGCCAGGCTGTTTTTATTACTATAGCCCTATAGTGTACTTGAAGTTCTTTTATTGAGCAGGACTGTTTTGGTGATCCTGGGTTTCTTATTATTCCATATGAAGTTGAGTATTGTTCTTTCAAGGTCTATGAAGAATTGTGTTATAATTTTGCCTGGGATTGCATTGAATCTGTAGATTGCTTTTGATAAAATTGCCATTTTTACTATGTTGATCCAACCTATCCAGGAGCATGGAAAATCTTTCCATTTTCTTTTTCAATCTTTTCTTCAATGACTTAAAGTTCTTGTCAAACATGTCTGCCATTTCTTTGGTTGGAGTTACCCCAAGATATTTGATGCTATTTGCAGCTATTATAAAGGGTAATGCTTTCTTTATTTCTTTTTCAGACCTTTTATCCTAAGTGTATAGGAGGGCTATTGACTTTTTGAGTTAATCTTGTACCCTGTTACATTGCTTAATGTGTTTATCAGCTATAGAAATGCCATTATGTAAATGTCACTTATGTATATGATCATATCATCTGCAAATAGTCATAGTTTGCCTCTTCCTTTGCAACTTGTAGCCCCTTAATCTATCTTTGCTCTCTTATTGCTTTAGCTAAAACTTTAAGAACTATGTTGAATAGATAAAGGGAGAGAGGACAGCTTTGTTTAGTTTCTGATTTTAGTGAGATTTCTTTGAGTTTCTCTTCATTTAGTTTGATGTTGATTGCCAACTTCTTATAAATTTCCTTTATTATGCTAAAGTATTTTCCCTGTATTCCTGAGCTCTCTAGGACTTTTGCTATGAAGAAGTGTTGGGTTTTGTCAAAGGCTTTTTCTGCATCTAAGGAGATAATCATGTGTTTTTTTTTCAGTTTGTTTATATAATGTTTTGAATATTGGACAATCCCTACATATCTGGGAGGAAGCCTACTTGATCATGATAGGTGATTCTTATATGTTCAGTTTGCCAGTGTTTTAGTATTTTTGCATCAGTGTTCATGAGGGAGATTGATCTGTGATTTATTTTCTTTGTTGCATTTTTGATTGGCTTGGGTATCAGGGTGATTATAGCCTCCACAAAATGAGTTTGGCAATGTTTCTTTAGTTTCTGTTATATAGAATAGTTTGAGGAGTATTGGTTTTAGCTCTTCTTTGAATGTTTCATGGAATTCTGCACTGAAACCATCTGGCATTGGGTTTTTTTTTCCCCCCTTGGGAGACTTTTAATAACAGCTTCAATTTCCTTGGGGGTTATTGGTCTATTTAGGTCATTTGTCTGGTCTTGATTTAATTTTGGTGAGTAGTATTTGTTCATAAAACTGTCAATTTCTTTTAGGTTTTTCAATATAGTGGAGTATAGATTTTTGAAGTATGGCTTAATGACTATTTGGATTTCCTGGGTATCTGTTGTTATGTTCCTCCTTTCATTTCTGATTCTGTTTATTTGGATACTCTCTTTCTGCTTTTTTGTTAGTTTGGATAAGGGTTGATCTATCTTATTGACTTTCTCAAAGAACCAACTCTTTGATTCATTGATTCTTTGTATTGTTCTCTTTGTTTCTATTGTATTAATTTCAGCCCTATGTTTAATTATTTTCTGCCTTCTACTCCTTCTAGAAGAGTTTGCTTTTAACTGTTCTAAAGCTTTCAGCTGTGCTATTGTTTCTTGTGTGAGATGTCTCTATGTTTTTTCATATAAGCATCTAGTGCTATGAATTTTTCTCTTAGCACTGCTTTCATTGTGTACTGTAAGTTTGAGCGTGCTGTGGATTCCTTTTCATTGAATTCTAGGGAGTCTTTGATTTCTTTCTTAACTTCTTCCTTGACTTAGAGTTGGTTCAATTGAGAGATGCTCAGTTTTCATGAATTTGTAGGCTTTCTGTGATTTTTGATGTTATTGCTAACTTTAATTGGTGGTCTGATACAATGCAAGAAGTTATTCCCATTTTTTTGTATCTATTGATCTTTGCTTTATGACAGGGTATGTGGTCAGTTTTAGAATGTTCCATGGGGAGCTGAGAAGCAAGTATTTTTTTAATATTTGGATGGAAGTATTCTGTATATATCTATCAAGTCCAGTTGGGTCATGACATCTGTTAGATGCCTTATTTCTCTGTTGAGTTTCTGTCTGCTAGACCTATTCATTGGTGAGAGTGGGGGTATTGAAGTGTTCCACTTCTAATGTTTGGGGTTTAATGTGATGTTGAAACTTTAGTAGTGTTTCTTTTACATATGTAACTTGTCCTGTATTAGGGCCATAAATGTTGAGGATTAAGATTTTTATCTTGGTGGATTTTTCCTAGGATGGATAAGCAATGTTCATTCTGGTCTCTTTTGATTGATTTTAGTTTGAAGTCTATTTTGTTAGATATTAGGATGGCTACACCAGCTTTTTCTTAGAATCATTTATTAGAAAATCTATTTTCAAATCTTTAATCTGAGCCTGTGTCTGTCTTTGAAGTTGAAGTGTGTCTCTTGTATGTGTCAGAAGAATGGATTCTGTTCTTATATTCATCATGGTAGGGTGTGTCTTTTTTATAGGTGAATCAAGTCCATTGATGATAAGAAATATTAATGACGAGTGATTGGTATTTCCTATTATTTTTAATGGTAGTATGTGGTATATTTTTCTTTCTTGAGTTTTTTTTATGTAGGATTATTGATTGCTTGTGCAAATGTGCATCTTTAGAATGTACATCCATGAGTGATATTGCTGGCTCCTTTGGAAGATTGATTCCCAGTTTTCTGAGAAACTGCCATACCGCATTCCAGAGTGTCTGAACAAGCTTACACACCCACCAACAATGGAGGAGTGTTCCCCTTGCTCTACAACCTCTCCAGAATAGGCTGTCATCTGTGTCTTTAATCATAGCCAATTTAATAGGGTTAGGGTTAGGGTTAGGGTTAGGGTTAGGGTGGTATCTCAAGGGTGTTGTGATTTGCATTTCTCTGGTGGCCAAAGAAGCTGAGCACTTTTTCAAATGTCTTTTAGCCACTCATAATTCTTCTGCTAAGAATTCCCTTTTTAGTTCTGAACCCCATGTTTTGATTAGGTTATTCAAGGTTTTGGGATCTAGATTATTGAGTTCTTTATATATTTTAGAGATCACTTTTCTATCACTTGTAGGGTTGGTGCAAATCTTTTCCCATTCTGTAGGCTGTTGTTTTGTCCTATTGACAGTGTCCTTGGTTTTACAGAAGCTTCTCAGTTTCAGGAGGTCCCACTTATTGATTGCTGTCCTTAGTGTCTGTACCACTGGTATTATATTTAGAAAGTGGTCACCTGTGCCAATTCGTTAGGAGGGTATTTCCCACTTTCTTTTCTATCAAGTTCAGAGTGGCTGGGTTTATGTTGAGGTCTTTGACCACTTGGATTTGAGTTTTGTGCAGGGTGACAGCCTTGGATCTATTTGCATTTCTCCACACACTACCAACCAGCAATGCCAACACCATTTGTTAAAGATACTATCTTTTTTCCATTGAATATTTTGGGCCTCTTTGTCAAAGACCAGGTGTTCATAGGTTTTTGGGTTAATGCCCAGATCCTCAATTTGATTACATTGATACACAAGTCTCTTTTTATGCCAATACCAGGCTGTTTTTTTTTTATTACTGTGGCTCTATAGTATAACTTGAAGTCGGGGATGGTGATGTCTCCTGAAGTTCTTTTGTTGAGCAAAATTGTTTTGGCAATCTTGGCTTTCCTGTTATTTCAAATGAAGTTGAGTATTGTTCTTTCAAGTCCATAAAATATTGTGTTGGGATTTTGATGGGCAGTGCATTGAATTGCAGATTGATTTTGGTAGAATTGTCATTTTTACTATGTTGATCCTACCTATCCAGGAACATGGGAGATCTTTTCATTTTCTGATATCCTCTTCAATTTCTTTCTTCAGTGACTTAAAATTTTTGTCAAATAGATCTGTTACTTCTTTTGTTATAGTTACTCCAAGGTATTTAATGCTATTTGTAACTTTGAGAAAATCAACAAGATAGATAACCTCTTTCCCAAACTCATCAAAAAGCAGAGAGAGAGTGTGTGTCCAAATCAACAAAATCAGAAATGAAAAAGGGGATATACTAACAGACCCCTAGGAAATCCAGAGAATTATCAGGTCATTCTTTGAAAAATTATGTTCCACAAAAGTGGAAAACCTAGAAGAAGTTGACAGCTATTTGGACAGGTTCCATTTACCAAAATTAAATGAAGATCAGATTAATTGCCTAAACAGAACTATAACCCTGAAGGAAATTGAAATTATCATTAAAAGCTTCTCAAGTAAAAAAGTCCAGGTCCAGATGGTTTCGGTACAGAATTTTACCAGACATTCAAAGAACTAATATCAATACTCCTCAAACTATTTCACAAATTAGAAACTGAAGGAATATTGCCAAATTCCATTTATGAGACCACAATTACCCTAATACCCAAGCCACTCAAAGACACAACAGAGAAGGAGAAGTACAGACCAATTTCCCTCATGAGTATTGATACTAAAATTCTCAACAAAATTTTGGTAAAGCATATACAATATACAAAAAATATCATCCACCATGACTAAGTAGGCTTCATCCCAGAAATGCAGGGATGGTTCAACATATGAAAAACTATAAATGTCATCCATCACATAAACAAACTGAAGGAAAAAAAAACACATGATCATATCCTTAGATGCTGAAAAAGCCTTTGACAAAGTCCAAACTCCTTTATGATAAAAGTCCTGGAGAGATCAGGAATATAGGAAAAATATCTCAATATAATAAATGTGATTTATATGAAGCTGACAGTCAACATCAAACTTAATGGAGAAAAACTCAAAGCAACCCCACTAAAATCAGGAACTAGACAAGGATGTCCTCTCTCCCCTTATCTATTCAATATAGTTCTCAAAGTTTTAGCTAAAGCAATAAGAGAACACAAGGAGATTAAGGGGATACAAACTGGAAAAGAAGAAGTGAAACTATCTCTATTTGCAGATGATATGACTGTATACATAGGTGATCCACAAAATTCTACCAGAGAACTTCTACAGCTGATAAACACCTTCAGCAATGTAGCAGGATACAAGATAAACTCAAAGAAATCAGTAGCCCTCCTATACTCTAAAGATAAAAGGGATGAAAAAGAAATAAGGGAAATATCACCCTTTATAATAGTTGCAAATAACATCAAAAAAGAAATTGTAATATTTTATCTCCTTTAATGTATCAAAACCCTAGGGTGTGTAATTCAATGTGCTTCCAATGTTTGCATTATGTCATCCTAACTCTGTATTAAAGATATTTAAAAGTGAATTAAAAATCCCATCTCCCCATTCAACCATTACTGATTGGTTTGGAATGCACATTGCAATAATTTTATTTTATATCGTTGACATGTGATAAATTAATATGTCCATCTATATTAATTTCTCCTAGTTGTCCTACAATTGTTATAGAGAGAATTTCCTTTAACTCTAGAAAGTTTCCATATTTCTGTGACAAATTCATTTCAAATATAAAATTATAGCTAAAAGAAGGGGCTCGGTTATTTCATGTGTTGCCTTGCATTTTTCTTTGCTGATAGCACAGAAGAGGTGTTGACTCAGTGGCAGAGAAGGTAGAATCTGGTGATTTGCCTGCCATTAGAAGAATATATGATCCTTGAAGGCAATGGTTCTCAGCCTTCCTAATGCTGCATCTCCTTAAGTCAGTTTATTCTGTGGTGACTCCTAACCATAAAATTATGTCATTGCTACTGCATAACTGTAATTTTGCTAATGTTATAAATAATAATGTAAGTATATGATGTACAGGCCCAAAAGGTGACAACCCAGGGATTGAGAACCACAGTTCTGAGAGATACAAGAAGAAGCAGGGATGGCACAGAAGACGGGGTCTTTCCTCAATGAGTTCCCTATGCCTGATTATAACCGAGGACAAGTGATCATTGCCTCATACAAACCATTCCTGTTGCCTTGAACATCCTAGTATGAGTGAGAAGAAAAGGAATGAAAGGAAATGAAATGAATGAAAGTATGGTCTTTCAAAGCCATACTTAACTGAATTCACTGTGAGCTGTGTCCTTTGCATCACAGGCTCATTCATTTTTCTGTCAACTGTAGCTGCCTCCGAACAATAGGTACAAAATGATGCTAGGTGCTAAGTTTCAGTGTCATTTGCATTTCTGAGAATTAGGGTTTTTCCTTCAGAGATACAACTTGGTTTCTATGATGGCACCGTAATGGAGTCATTCCATACATGTACCTTCATATCTGTACTCCACCCTCAATGCCAAATACAATTGATACACAAACTGTTCCTTCTGTGAGAAAGACTTCACTGCCATGTTGGCCCATGTGTCTGCTGACCTACCATTAAATTGCATCCTTTATGTACTCTCCTATGGCTTTTCAGACAAGAATATTCCTATATCTCATGGCCACATCCTATTGTAGCATCTCTTTAAGTTGTATTTTGCCCATAATCTTTATTTATTTATTTATTTATTTATTTATAGTTATAAAATAAAGTCTTTTTATCCTTGTATCTCCTTGTTCTAACTCCCTTCCCCCTCCTGACCCCTTCCGGTCAGCCTTCAGCCTCCCTCCTCCCCATCCCCCCACATCTCCTTTGCCTATAATCTTTTAAAGTAAGATTTTAAAAAAGAAATGCTAACACAGCTCTACTGGAATGCCAGATCCTGCACACAGTGTTTACTTTCATATGTTAATTTACATTAAATTCAACAGTCATTTATATTTTACCTCTTTGAACATGGTCTCCAATGGGTTTGTCTGTCTGTACCCTTCTGTGTAAAGAGTAACCAAGCACACTTTGTAAAAATGTTCAACATTTATCCATATTCTCATAAAAACAAACAGATAAAAAAGATCTTTGGCTACATTTGTTGAAGAGACTTTTTACTTAATTGGAGTCTATTGAGGTAAAGCAAAAAGAAATGCATGTACCTCTATGTCACTGTGGAGTTACTTTGTTTTATTTTCAATAAGGTTCACCCAAAGCTTAATTAACACTCTTTAGAGGAAAAAAGTAATTCCTGACGTGATTCACCTTCTATCTGGAGCAAAATTAAAAAAGAAAAATGTAAGGTGTGAAGACATGGAGGCACTTGGAATGCATCAATTATTTATATTAACATTCATTATCTGCCTAAAAGGCAGGATAAAGGCTTTAGGGAATTGTAGGATTCATATAATTTCTCTATAATTATTCTAATTTACTGTAATTAAGACACTAAAATAATCCTGAGGGAAAGTAGTAATGTCTTTTAATATCAACTAAGAAGGGAGAAAAGCTATTCTGTATTTTGGTCTTTATTTACATAGCTTTTCACTGTGACAGAAAGATTGATCATGACTTACAAAAGTTTTCCAAATTACAGCTTTCAGAACTCCTGATGTGAGTCTAGATGAATCAGAACTTGAACAATGTACCATTTAAATATATAAAATATTTATAAGTTCATAACCGGGTCACATCAATGATGTATGTGAACTTAGTCAAGGTCATGAGTTATGGAGAAAGCATCTATGTTCTCAGAATTTCAATAAAAGAGAAAACAAAGCAGAGTACCCTCTCTTCTCTGTGGAAGTAATTTTCAAATGGCAAAAGAGCTTTGCTAGACAACAGCCACAGAGCATATAAAGCAAAGATTTATTAGTTAATAAATCCAGAGATATCAATGTAATGCCATGATGCACTTTATCATATAATTAGGAAGCAATTCTACTATAGTTGTTTTATTTATTATTGTTGCTTTTATTACTAGCTTTTTTGAGACAGAGTTCAGCTATTGCCCCAGATTGGTCTGGAACTTGGTTTGGTAGTTATAAGCAAGCCCTCTACTTTCAGCGCTCCTGCCATAGACCCTTGAATACTGTGATGCAAATATAACCCATCACATTTAGCTGACATACTATTTTGCATAAAAAGAAATATAGTTCAAAATAAAAACACACACCACTATTACTGGATAAGGGCAACAACTCAAGCAATTGCTTCTAGGATGCAGGACTTTTGAAGTCCTGAAAAAGTTCAGGGACATACCAAGTGATGGAGACACAGCAAAGAAATATAACCTTACAGAGGAAGCTATGTTGAGACTTTGTCTGTTCTGCAAGGGAATAAAAATATAATTTACTGCTTCCTATATAAACTTACAGTTTTAGCAATTATCCTAAACATATACTCCTAATCTTTCCTTTGCTAAACAATCAAAGCAACACTGGATAGATTAATGTCTACCCTTTGAATTTTTCACTGGGAGAATAACATATAAAACTATAAAACATAAAGACCAATATTGAAACAGTTATCTCCAATACACTTGGTACTTTTCAAATATCCATTTATCTTTGGCAATCCTCTATTCTTGAAAGTAGTCACTGCCTAGGATTTTGTGTATTCATTCACTTGATTTTTACTTGGTTAGTTTACCAGAAAAGTAGGCAGCCCTCAGCAATTTGCTGTTTATGTTCCCTCTTTAGAACTTTCAAAAATAGGGATGCCATGTATATTCCATGGCTGGTTTTCTTCACTTACCATTGTGAGTGATTTATTCTTCATGTGTGTAGCTTGACTTGTTCATTTCCAAGCAACCCATAGCATGAATATAAAAATTCTATCATGTGAACTGTTCAGATTACATTATGTACCTTTCATTGTGTGGATTTGTTACAGTTTGCTTATTTTATTGTTGCTGAGCATTTGAGCTGTTAATGCCTTGGAATATGTTTTACAAGAATATGATATTTATGTACGTTTCTACATGCATCTCTGATGTACACAGTAAGAATTTTCTGGAGTTCAGAGCTTCTTTAGCAAGGAATGAAATTTCTGAATGGCAAGGCACATGTGTGCTCTATTTTACCACATGATGTCACACTGGTTCCTAAGTGCTTTTAAACCTGTTTTTCATTTTAGTAAGCACTGCTTTTATGTTCCCATTGTCTTATGTACTTTCCACTTAATTTGTGATTAATTATATTAGAAAGAGAATTATACACATGTATACACGTGCCTACAAATAAAATAATAGCTGTACATCAAGAAATGGCTGTATTTTAAAAAGGAGAATTGAATCCATGCTAAACTGCTCAGCTTATGGCATCAGGATGAGTCAATAAGCCTTCCTGGAGAAAAATGAGTTAAGATACATTTCACACTGAGATAGTATCTTTCTGTTTGCAGTTTACATCTCCAAATAGAATACTTATGTGGAGAGAATTAAAACTTTGTATATTGAAAAGTTATTTAAGTATAATGATAACATTAATAATAGTGGATTTCATCTGATTTTTTGTGTATTCCACTACTAAAAAGGTAAAATACCAGAAAATAGTTATTTATGAACTAGTCCATTAATTAAAGATTTTAACATAAGATATGTGTATTTCTATGTCACTATGTAAGTATAGATATCTATGTTTTGTCTGATAATGGAGAAAACAACATAACACTTGTATTATCCAAAATAGTTTAAGTTTGTTTATTTTCCAGATTTAGACCAAGAAAATTGACAAATAAATAATTCGCTAATTGCTTATTTGACTATCTAAATTATTTAATGTTACCCTTTATTATTTATTTCAAATAGTTCAGCTTTGAGAAAGAGGTCATAGTAAGTAGTTATCTATCTTCTGGTTAATTTGTTAAAAATATCCTATTGTTCCATAAGAATAATTAGCAGTACTTAACCCATAAGTAAAGCTACATTATAATTGAAACATTATTTACAGTGGAGCAAGATTCTAAAATTTGGTTAGTATTAATAGCTTAAATTTTTGAAAAACATAAATTTAATCAAAACCAAAATCATGTCTTAATCCTTAAGTATGCTTTATAGACAGACAGACAGACAGACAGATACACATTTAAATTTGTGTCTTTTCAAAAGTTGTGTTTGTTAAATGCATAGTTGTTTGGATTTGTTTTCCTTATACTTCATGTTAGAGAAGGATTTCTTTGTGTGTAGAATACAATGTGACATAAAATAGAACTGAATAGATTCCTTTCAGATAAGTAGAAACAACTAAAGGAAGATATCATCATAGTTTATAAGGATATACTCTTGGGCAGGTGACAAAGGCACTGAGGTGTTTACAGAGCTCCAAACATAATCACTATTTTTCAAAGAAATTGTCTGGTACTGTTTCCTGAAACTATGATTACAATCCACTGTAATCTGCTCAGATTTTAGCAAAAGGAATGTGTTCTTTTACAGGGCTGGATCTGGAAGTTCAAAGTTGTGGTGTCATGAGACTGTGCTGTCTGAGGCCAAGAGTGATTTGTCCTTTGTAGCATGAATTCTACTTAGTCTTAATAATAAACACCTGAAGTCAAATATCAGGATAAGTGCTAAAAGATCAGAGAGACAAAGAAGCAAGCCACAGCCACCTCTTACCTCAACAACTTCTCAGCTGAAAAAGGCAGAGTTCCTATCTCTGCCCACCTTATAGTCCTCTCTCTGCTTAGCCATATAACTTTCTGTTTCCTTCTTCCAGTGCTGGGATATGGACGTGCAACACCACTGACTGGTCTCCATGGCTAACTAGTAACTGGCTCTGCCTTCTGATCTCCGGGCAAGCTTTATTGTTAGAGAATACACAGAATATCACCACATTCTTTTTTTGTGTAAAATAAACTGTTTCATATAGTAGAAAGTGAAGGAATATTGCCAAACTCTTTTTATGAGGCCACAATTACCGTAATACTCAAGCCACTCAAAGACATAACAAAGAAAGAGAAGTACAGACCAATTTCCCTCATAAACATTGATGCTAAAATTCTCAATAAAATTCTGGCAAGCCTTGTACAACAACATATAAAAAATATCATCTACCATGATCAAGTAGGCTTCATCCAAGAAATGGATGGTTGAACATATGAAAAGCTATAAATGTCATCCATAATATAAACAAATTGAAGAAAAACAAAACACATGATTACATCCTTAGACACTAAAAAAAGCCTTTGACAAAATCCAACACTTCTTTAGGATAAAAGTCCTGGAAGGATCAGGCATACAGGGAAAATAATCTAGATATAATAAAGGCAATTTACTAGAAGCTGACAGCAACATCAAACTTAATGGAGAAAAACTCAAAGCAATCTCATTAAAATCAGAAACTAGACAAAGATGTCCTCTCTCCCCTTCTCTATTCAATATAGTTCTTAAAGATTTAGCTAAAGCAATAAGAGAACAAAAGGACATTAAGGGGATACAAATTGGAAAAGAAGAAGTGAAACTATCTCTATTTGCAGATGATATGATTATATACATAAGTGACCCACAAAATTTTACCAGGGAACTTCTACACCCCAGGAAAGTAGCAGGATACAAGATTAACTCAAAGAAATCAGTAGCCCTCCTATAGAGTAAAGGTAAAAGGGCTGAAAAAGAAATATGAGAAACATTACCCTTAATAATAGCTGCAAATAGCATTAAAAACCTTGAAGTAACTATAGCTAAAGAAGTAACAGATCTAATTGACAAGAACTTTAAATCACTGAAGAAAGAAATTGAAGAAGATATAAGAAAATGGAAAGAGCTCCCATGTTCCTGGATAGTAGGATCAACCTAGTAAAAATGACAATCCTACCAAAAGCAATCTACAGATTCAATGCACTGCCCATCAAAATCTCAACACAATATTTTACAGACCTTGAAAGAACAATATTCAATTTCATTTGAAATAACTAAATTACTATAATAATTTTGCTCAACAAAAGAATTTCAGGAGGCATCACCATCCCCGACTTCAAGTTATACTATAGATCTACAGCAATAAACATATACTGGTAATGGCATAAAAACAGGCATGTAGACCAATGGAATGGAATTAAAGTTCCTGACACTAACCCAAAAACCTATGAACACCTGAACTTTGACAGAGGCCAAAATATTCAATGAAGGAAACAGATAGTATCTTTAACAAATGGTGCTGGCATAGTTGGATGGTAGTGTGTAGAAAACTGCAAATAGTTCCAAGCCTATTATCCTGTACAAAACTCAAACCCAAGGGGATCAAAAACCTCAACATAACCCTAGCCACACTGAACTTGATAGAAAAGAAAGTGAGAAATATCCTCCAGGGCACTAGCACAGGTGACCACTTCTTAAATATAACACCAGTAGCACATATACTAAGAACAACAATAAGCAAGTGGGGCTTCCTTAAACTGAGAAGCTTCTGTTAAGCCAAGGACACAGTCAATAAGACAAAACAACAGCCTACAGAATAGGAAAAGATTTTCACCAATCCTACAAGTGACAGAGGACTGATCTCTAAAATATATAGAGAACCCAAGAAACTAGAGCGCAAAACTTTGAATAACCCAATCAAAAAATGGGGTTCAGAACTAAAAAGGAAATTCTCAGCAGAAGAATTACAAATGACTGAAAAGCACTTGAAAAAGTGATCAACATCTTTAGCAAATCAAATTTAGAGAAATGCAAATCAAAACAACTTTGAGATGCCACCTTATACCTGTCAGAATGACTAAGATTGAAGACACAGATGACAGCCTATGATGGGGAGGATGGGTAACAAGGGGAACACTCCTCCATTGTTGGTGGGAGTGTAACTTTGTTCAGCCACTCTGGAATGCAGCATGGCGGTTTCTCACAAAACTGGGAATCAATCTCCCCATGGATCCAGCAATGCCACTGTTGGGCTTATACCCTAAAAATGCGCATTCATACTCCAAAAGAATTAGTTCAACTATGTTCATAGCAAGAGTATTCATAATAGCAAGAACCTGGAAACAACTTAGATGTCCCTCAACTGAAAAATGCATTAACAAACAGTGGTACATCTACACAATGGAGTATTACTCAGCAGTAAGAAAAAATGATATTGTAAAATTTGCAGGTAAATGAATGGATTTGGAGAATATCCTCCTGAACAAGGTATCACAAGCCCAGAAAGATAAGCACAGAATGAACTCAGTCATTCATGGACTTTAAACAAAAAACAAAGCATTCCCAAGCTGCATACCACAACCACTGAACAGCTTAGGATCTGAAGCAACTTGGAGCCCACTCCCTCCAAAGGTACACTTGACTCAGTCTTGATGTTGGAATGAGGAAAGTGGATTTTCCCGGAGTGGATGCTGAACTAAGCCACAGTGGGACCTTGGGACCTCCTGCCCTTGCTGGGGAGGAGATAAGGAGATGGAGGAAGATAGAGTGACTGGGAGGGCAGGAAGCAGAAGGGAGTTTGAACAAGGGGATACATGGATAAAAAATGAGACTTTATTCATAATAAAAAAATTAAAACTTAAAAAATAAAATAAAAATAATAAATAAAACTATTAAAAAAGAAAAGTCCTAAGTAAGTATTGTCAAGGTCACATGCTTATGTATTAACAAAAGATGTTGCAGTTTAAAAAAATGGTTATGACTAATATATTAAAACCCTATACAATAAGTATAATAACTGTATGCAATACATGCAGTCAATAATTATATTAACAATGCCCACTATACTAGTAGTTGGCAAATTAAATAATTCTCCATTATTTATCCTATCTTGGTGAGTCCAAAATGTTGTGCCTAATTCACTTTCTATTCTAACTTGTATTATCGAATTATCTTTCAATGTCTCTCAACCCTATACACTTCATACCTCTTTAGTGAATTTCTTTTCTGAATTTTATAACAAGAAAAACTATAACTATAAACTATCTAGTCTTCAACCTCCTCAGAGAACTGAGAAGAAAATAGCATTACCTGAATAAGCAGGAAGTTCAAGCAAACAACTTCCAAGAAAACTGTGGAAGTGACAGAAACAGCTGTCTTCCTAGATAGTCCCCCAAGGTTCCTTTATAATGTTGGGACATTCATCTTCAGCCTAAAACCCTAGAAATTCTGACTGACTTTTCTATGAAGTAGGCTATTCTGAATGGTATCCTACCTAGTCTTGGCAAAGTTCAGCAGTCGCTTTCTTTTGTGTCCTGCTTGTCTAATTTGAACAGTATACCATCAGCACTCAAGGCAACTGTATGTTCTTGCCCAGTAGCTAACTTTTGCCACAAAGAAAGTAAACTCTATAAAGACTTTCTTCTATACCCATCATCTTCTCTGAAGTAGATTGGTGTGGCCAGGAGCAGACATGTCTCATTGTCATAAAAATAAACCTGTATTATTAAAACATCTTGAATGTCATATTCTATAGATCTCTGAAGTGCTTGAAGATTATCTGTCTATCTAAAATATATCTGTCTGACTTTGAAAACATATGTAATATGACTATGACTTTGATTGTAATGACTACTAACTTGAATTTCTTTGTATCCTATTTATTTGGTAATAATAACTTTGAAGGACTAGACATTTACATTACATTGTTAAATAAGTTGTATAGGTACAATACTTTAAACAAGAGTAGAAATGTATGTACAGTATTTTCTTACAAAAATAATCTCAAATTTGTATCAATATGCAAATATCCATATCAATGTAAAGAACAATATTTTAAAATGTTAAAAATAATAGTTTTTAAAATAATAGTTTCTTTTTGGTTTAAAAGTAGATTCAGCAATCTTCCTTTTCATCCTATTACATTTGTATATACCTTTTATCCTTTCAGAGTAGATTTAATAATCTAGCCTTTTAACATTTCATATCGATATCTCCTCCTTTTTTTAAAAAAAAAAACCTGTAAATCTAATTCCCTTTGTTTAACTTTTAAAGCCATTGCCAATAACAACTTGTAACCAACACCCTAAACAACGATAAATATCCATAACTCACTGAATAACTAAAAGACACCCACTCCACCTCTTGGGAATGTGGGTGTTGTGTTTTTAAAATTACTCCCTTCTGTTTGGAAACTATGCCATCTTTAGAGGATCCTGAAAAATTTTGGGTTAATTGTCAAATCCTGGGAGAGATAGCCATATCATTTGTTTAGTCTCTGAGTAAAGGCAAAGTGCAGAGCTTGTCTTAAGTTCTGGCTAGAGTAATCTGTGAAGATTGATGGTCTCAGCTCACCACCTTGAAATTGTCCTGAGCAGTTTTTAGTCCAAAGCCGATGTTTGAGTGTTATTTGTCAAATTAGTCCTGGTGGAACTGTCATTGTGAGTCTCCATCTCCCCTTTTGAAACTTCAATGGTCTCTGTTAGGCATGGTCATGGTTCACTGCAGAAAACTTAATCATTTTTAAATGTCATATGTAACAGATTTAAAAGAGGTTAAAGAACCATAATTTGTTATGTACAACCAGAGTACAAAAACTTAATTCCTAGTTACCTGATAGAGATTCAAATCTTAAATAATGTACAGGAAGCTAGAGAAGTCTTTTTTTAGAATTAGTACTTTATATGACCATTAATTTTATGGGGAGAAGTTTAAAATATATATTATTTTTACAAATTTAGAGATAATATTTTTACCTTAGGAAGAGTGTTAAAGAATCAAAATAAAACTGAAGGGTGATGAGATTTTAGTCACAATAGAATAGTCCTTAAATGTTGTTTTTCTTTTTTCCCATATCAGGTGACTCTTCTGATATAGTACAGAGATTTTTTGATTTTACTTTAACAAGCATGATTGGATTTAGAGAAGGAAAGAACCATACTCCAACCCCAAAGTCAGCTTTAATTTTCAATGAGACTGAGGCTGAGACATATTTGCATTATGTGTCTGTAGAGAAAAGCAGAAACAAACATTAGGGAAGATTTATGAAATTTTATCTGTTGAAAATGTGATATACTAATAGGACAATTTACTCTTTTTTGATAAATTTTTCCTAGATGATTTATCCTTTTCCTTCACATATCTCATTTGTCCAGTGTTTTTTAGATTTCTTAATGGGATGCCTTTATTATCTTGAAAGACAAATATAAAACCCTTCTTCCACCTCAATTTTGGGGAGGTTATATCTCATCAAGTAATAAGCTTTATATAGGTTTTATAGGTTTTTTTAGATTGAATGGTCATGCTTTTTGATGAATTCTCATATCTTTTAATTAAGAGGTCTCAAATGTTCAAATTAAATTTTTTTATTAATTTTGATAGTATTCATAGATTTTCTTCTGCTGTGGAAACAAAAGAAAAACCTGTTCCTCAATGTAACTCATATACTGGTTTCCATTCTTCAGTCATCACATTTTTAAATACACAGGCTGATTTAATTCTGTCATTTTTTCTATTATCTAGTCTCTCTCTGCAGATGTCATTCCTTTCTTATTAGCTTTTAAAAAATTTGAAGTTAATAAAGCATTATGCAATCTATTTATAATGGTCTTCATTAACCCTTTCTGTTTATTTAGCATATCTTTTAGTGTTCAATTTGACCTTTCTATAACTGCTTGCCTTTTAGGATTGTGTAGTGTACTAGTAATATGTTTTATGTTGTAATAAGCAAAATGTGTTTCATTTTACAAGAGACATATGTTGGGACATTGTAAGTCTTAGTTTTTACAGGTATACCCATGATGACCATGACTTCTAATAGATGTGTACTTATATAATCAGCCTTTCCAGGACTTAAAACAGTTGTCCATTGAAACCTTGAATATATATTTGTGAAATGAGGTATATATTTAAATTTTATGAACTCTGTAAAATGAAACATATTCATCTGCCAAATTTTATTTCTTTGAATACACTTATTGTTACTCCCTGCAGATAGTGAAGTTTGGTTGTATAAGTAACAAATTGGACACAAATTCTGTATGAGATCTGATGTGTTTTATATATGTATATATATATAGATATGATTTCTGTTTCCTGTGATTGTATACATAGCAAAGTTAATTTTGACTCATCAGGAATGAATTAGCAGTTTAATATATAAAACAACACTTTCTGCACACTGGAAGTCAGTAATTATATTCTGTAAAACCTACTAATACATGAGAATAACATGTAATTCTGACTTTTGAATAGAATCATAAGGGTTTTGAGCCACTTAAATTTTCTGATTTATAAAATACCTTTTCTGAACAGTATGAAATGTGGGAACTCCAGAAATTGTTGTTTCCCATACAATAGGAGGAAAGATCCAGTTACTTCTTTTTATAAATTGAATCCTCTTGCTTTTAGAATATTTGTTTTCATTCTCTTCTAAAAAATTGCTGCAGACTTTCATACAATATATTCTGATTGCATTTCCATTTCTTCTTCCTCCTTCTCAGAACCACCCCTAACTACTCATCCATCCAAGTGGACACCTTTATTCTCTCACACTTTACAAAACATGCAGTCATAAAGAAAAAAGGAAAAATCCTGAACCTGGGCCCTGATCAGCCACTCTGCTGCTGTAGGACAGACCACTGCCTGCCTAGAACACAGTTGGGAAAGTAGTAGTGGGGGAACAGCTGGGTCCCTTGGTCCTGGGTGCATGCCTTTGAGGTAAGAAACTCGGATTTGGCTGGGAACACAGTCTGCACAGAGAAAGACTGGCATAATTGCAGCAAGGAAGCAGAGGAGTTCCTAAAAGCACAGCTGAGAGGTCAGAGGTCAAAAGGTGACTTCTGCCACCTGAACCTGGGCCCTGAGACTGCTTCTTGGCTTCGGCACTAAAAACAGCCTACCCAGTACACGGCTGGTGTAAGAGCAGTGAGAAAAGAGCCAAGTCCTTGGGCACACAGCTGACAAGTGAGAGGTCAAGAGGTGATGACTGGCATAACACTGGACCTCTTGAGAACAGCAGACCCGCTGAGCACATAGCTAATTAAGAGCCTTAAGAGCCCTTAGAACAACAACTCACTAGGAGCCGACAAGAACTAACCAAGAGAGAATTGGGAAAACAATGGGCAGATGGCAGTGCAAGAATGCATACAACAATACAAAGGTCAACAAGACACCACCAGAAGAAGCAAGTAGCTCTACAGCTTCAAGACCTGAACATAACAATGAAGAGGGAACGGGAGAAAACAACTTTAAAAACAGCTTTATGAAACTAATAGAAGCCTTAAAAGAGGATATAAAAATTTCCTTAAAGAAATAGAAGAAAATACAAACAGAAAATTAGAAGAGATGAAAAAAGCCCTGAAAGAAAATTAAAAAAAAAAAAAAAAACAAAACAAACAGGTGAAAGAAATTTGCCAAAAATTAAAAACCAAAATAGAATCAATAAAGAAGGCACGAACTGAGACAAAACTAGAAAGAGAAAATCTGAAAAAAATGACCTGAAACTACAGATTCAAGCATAACCAACACTTTCACCCTTGGATAGGTCAACCAGACAGAAACTCAACAGAGAAATAAGGGATCTAGCAGATGTTATGACCCAAATGGACTTAGTAGATATATACTGAACCCTCCACCCAAACAAAAGAAATATACATATTCCTCAGTGCCTCATGGAACTTTCTCTAAAATTGACCACATACTAGATCATAAAGCAAATATCAATAGGTAACAAAAAATGTATATAACACCTTGTACCATTTCAGATCACCAGGGTCTAAAATTAGAGTTCAACAACATCAAGAATCACAGAAAGCCTACCAACTCATGGTAACTCAACATCACTCAACTGAACCACCTCTGGGTCAAGGAAGAAATTAAGAAAAAAATCAAAGACTTCCTAGAATTCAACAAAAACGAATCCAGGACATACCCCAATATATGGGATACAATGGAAACAGTCTTAAGGGGAAAATTCCTAGCACTAGATGCCTCCATGAAAAGACTGGTGAAATCTTATACAAGAGAACTATCAGCATGGCTGAGGGCCCTAGAACAATTAGAAACAAACTCACCTAGAAGGAATAGACAGCAGGAAACAATTAAACTTAGAGATGAATTCAACACAATTGAAACAAAAAGAACAATACAAAAAAAAAAAATCAATGAATCAAAGAGTTGTTTCTTTGAGAAAGTTAACAAGATAGATAAACCCTTATCCAAACTAACCAAAAAATAGAGAGAGAGTATCCAAATATACAAAATCAGAAATGAAAAGGGGGACATAACAACAGACCCCCAGGAAATCCGGAGAATTATCAGGTCATACTTTGAAAATCTATACTCCACAAAAATGGAAAACTTAGAAGAAATGGATAGCTTTTTGACAGGTACCACTTACCAAAATTAAATCAAGACCAGATTAAAGACCTGAAGAGTCCTATAATACCAAAGGAAATTGAAGCTATCATTAAAAGTCTCCCAAATAAAAAAGTCCAGGCCCAGATAGTTTCAGTGCAGAGTTCTACCAGACATTCAAAGAAGAAACAATACCAATACTCCTCAAAATGTTCCATAGAGTAGAAACTGAAGGAACATTGCCAAATTCTTTTTTTGAGGCCACAATAACCCTGATATACAAGTCACTCAGACTCAACAAAGAAAGAGAATTACAGACCAATTTCTCTCATGAACATTGATGCAAAAATTCTTAACAAAATTCTGGCAAATTGTACACAACAACATAAAAAATATCAAGTAGGCTTCATCTCAGAAATGCAGGGATGGTTCAACATATGGAAAACTGTAAATGTCATCCATCATATAAACAAATTAAGAAAGAAACCCCTTATGATTATCTCCTTAGATGCTGAAAAAGTCTTAGACAAAATCCAACAAGCCTTCGTGACAAAAGTCAAGTAGAGAACAGGAATACAAGGAAAATACCTAAATATAATAAAAGCATTTAGAAGAAGTCGACAGCCAACATCAAACTTAATGGAGAAAAACTCAAAGCAATCCCACTAAAATCAGGAACTATACAAATCTGTCCCCTCTCCCCTTATCTATTTAACATAGTTCTCGAAGTTTTAGCTAAAGCAATAAGAGAACACAAGGAGATTAAGGAGATACAATTGGAAAAGAAGAAGTGAAGCTATCTCTATTTGCAGATGATATTATTGTATACATAAGTGACCCACAAAATTCTTCCAAGGAACTGCTACAGCTGATAAACACCTTCAACAATATAGAAGGAGACAAGATTAACTCAAAGAAATCAGTAGCCATCTTATCTTAAAGACAAAAGGGTTGAATAAGAAATAAGGGAAACGTCATCTTTTATAATAGCTGCAAATAGTATTAAATATCTTGGTGCAATTATAACCAAAGAAGTGTCAAATATTTCGACAAAAATTTTAAATCTCTAAAAAAGAAATTGAAGAGGATATAAGAAAATGCAAAGATCTTCCATGTTCTTGGATAGGTAGAATCAACATATAAATAGCAATCTTAACCAAAAGCAATCTACAGATTCAATGCAATTCACATCAAAATCCCAACACATTTTTTATAGACCTTGAAAGAACAATACTCAATTTTATTTGGAATAACAGGAAAGTTAGGATTGCCAAAACAATTTTGCTCAACAAAGGAACCTTAGGAGGCATCACTATCCCCAACTTCAAATTATACTATTGAGTCACCGTAATAAAAACAGCTTGGCACCATCATAAAAACAAATTTGTGGATTGATGGAGTCAAACTAAAGACCCAGACATTAAACCACACATCGATGAAAACTTGATTTTTAACAAAGAGGCCAGATATATTCCGTGAAAAAAAAAGATAGTATTTTCAACAAATGGTGTTGGCTCATTCACACCCCAAAAGCATTAGCTCAACTATGTCATAGCAGCATTATTCATAATAGCAAGAACCTGGAAACAACCTAGGTGCCCCTCAATTGAGGAATGGATTAACAAGCTGTGGTACATCTACACAATAGAGTACTACTCAGCAGTAAGAAAAAATGATTCTCTAAAATTTGCAGGCAAATGGATGGATATGGAGAATATCCTCCTGAATGAGGTATCACAATCCCAGAAAGAGAAGCAGGGCATGTACTAACTCATTAGTGGACTTTTAAAAAAATATAAAAAGAGAGAGATGTCATTGTACATAAGAACTCAAGACCTGAACACAGCTAAAGGACACAATGCCTAACTTCTCCATTGATGGCATATGGCAGAGGAGTGGGTAAAGAAAGACTTGTTTTCTTTAAGTGTCTGGCACCAGGATTTTAATTATGCTCAGTAAGCAAATGAGCAGCATGAATGGATGGTTTTGTAGATGTGAGATTATAAGGGTGGGCATAATACTGAGAGGTCTGATATCTCAGTTTGATGGGGTACATGTTGTAAAAACACCAAATAATAAATATGTATATGAAAAAATTAAAAACATAAACTAAAACTAAGATGAAAGAGCTAGCTAGCAATATGCCTGAGACATAGCCCAAACAGGATGAAATTAATACAAAAATAAAAAATAAAAATCCCAAATGGAATTTTAAAAATGAACAGAAAAAAATAAATAAAAAGTACAAGAAACACATCCTTCATAGAGACACAGTTGCAGACTCATAGATATACACAATACACACAGATACACACAGTCACACACACGGACATAGACACACAAAGACATACCGTAAGAGCACAAGACAAAAAAACCATGATATATAAGCAAGGGAAGACATGTCCTCCAATGCATTATGAGACAAACAAACAAAACACACCCTCTAAAAATGTAATTGAGCTCATTTTTATTTTGCTATCTACTGATGGGCATAAGGAATGCCATTGAGTGTAGTTTGTATACCTACTGAAATGCCATTGGAAAACATTATTTTTTCCTTTGTAAGCTTGTGTATTTTCTTGGTGGTAGCTATTCTGACTGGGGTAAATCTTAAAGTGTATCTTTTTTAATGCATTAATAATAAACTCATATTCCCCAATAATGTTGCTTTCACCTTATATTTTCTGTTTTCAGCAAATGATTATTATGTATACATATAAACATATATAATCTTTAGTCAGGAGCATGAAGGGTACAAAATTTAAGATTACAGCTTTGCATTATTTTAGTTTGTAAATATTGATTACATGGAAATCTTAGGCAAGTAAAATTGTTACGTTGTTCTTTTAAAGGCAAGTTAAACACACTGAGGGCATAGCAGGACAGTATCTTAAATCTCATTTGACATCAGGATGTATTATTAACTCTGTCTTTGAGGTCCAGCAAGAGTTCTGTATGTTAGAATGTAAGAGATATTTTTATCATAATATCTTATTGCCACATCAAAGTAGTTTCAATTCACATTTCTCTGATGCATAAGGATGTTAAATACTTAAAAAAAAAATACCATTGGCTATTTGTGTTGATTCTTTTGTGAATTCTCTGCTCATTTCGTTACCTCATTTGTTAACTGCATTTTTTTTTTTAATGTTTGTGTGTTTAATTTGGATAGTTCAGGTGCTATGCAGAAAATTTAACTTCAGGGATTTCCATTTGTTAATTTTTTGGGGCAGTTTCCAAGTAAAGTACCCAGGAATACATCTAACTAAGGGAATAAAAGAAACCTACAATGAAAAATTTTAAGATGACATAAAAAATAAAGGAAATTACTAGATGATAAAAGATCCTTTTATGGTGCTGGTTAGCAGAGTTAATTCTGTGAAAATGGCTATATTACCAATAGTAACGTGTAGATTTAGTTGAATCCCCATCAACTCCAATGTCACCTTTCATAGAATTGAATGAAATAACTAAAAATTCATATGGCATTAGAAAAGACCACAAACATCCAAAGCAAACTTAAGCAGAAAGAATACTGTTGGAGATATTACAATAACTGACTTCAGGTTGTTATACAACAGAGCCATTGTAATAAAACACAATGGTACTGGCATGACACAGGCATGCTGATCAGCATGGAGATCTGAAAAATAAACCCAAACAGCTATGGCCACCTTATTTTTAACAGAGGAACACCCATCCCCACTGCAGTGTCTGTCCCCACCTTGGGTGGATATACACTGCTCAGTTGCAGGCTTCCCTAGGCAGAAGAATAGGTAAGAACTATTCTTAGAATAGGTAAGTTCTGTAGGCAGAACTGTCCCATGTGCCCTCAGTTTGGATCTCCCAAACCCAGCCTACACCAGCTCTTCTTACTGTACCACCCTTCCTTCCTGCTGTGCCCCCAGCCCCTACTCCGACAGAGAGGTGCTACTCATGTAACAGGCTACACCACTTAGAAGAACAAGTGCAGGCCATGCCAGTCAGAAGAACAGGTTCAGACCTAGATACTCAAGAATACTTGCAGGCTACACAAGTGAGAAGAAAAAATTCAGGTCATAACACTCGAAAGAGCAGATAAGCAAACTCAGGCAAAGACTCAGTGATGGACCAGACTCCACACTGGCAGCTAGAATTCCAGATAGGCAGCCCACTCATGGACTTCCTCCAGTCTCTCAGTAGCCCCTCTCCCTATCAGTGCCTGTGGATATATGTTAAATATTTAATAAATCCTGGGATATCAGAGAGACTACCTAGTCCAATCCTAGGCAGACAGCTCAGGAAATCTTTGATCCTTGAATACAAGGACAAACAGCTTAGTCAATCACATACACCTTTAATCCCAGCTCAGGGAAAGCAGGAGTGGTGACTAACATCCTTTATCCCTGTAACTCCAGAGACAGAGCTTCTTCCATTTCTGTGAGTTCAAGGCTACATACCTTTAATCCTAATCTGAATGGAATAGGGTATATAAGGGCTATAGAAGCCAGGCAGAAAAAGAAGTGTCTGACAGAAGTGACAGGCAGAAGAGACCAGGAGTGAGGCTGAGAAAGTTGCAAGGCAGTTTGGTAAGAATTGACTGTGGTACTTCCTCTTTCTGATATTTTAGCCTTTCCTTGATATTTGGCTCTGAGTCTCATTCATGCTACTACAAGTTTCCCAATCCTCACTCTTCTTTTTATCATTGTATCCTACTCTCCTAGCTCAGGCATAGACCTCTTGCTTAATCAAAGACAATGCTAGCTAGCCACCAGAAGTCCAACTCTCAACTCAGAACAAGACTACCTGCTGGACCAGAGGTCATGTCAATTGCCAGAATTTCAAGCCACAAGAAACAGAAGACCAGAGAGGAAACAGAAACCAACCAACCAAGCAAACAAAACAAAACAAAAAACCAAATAAACAAACAAAAAACCAATCTAACAAAGACAAACTTAGAAATTGGCAGCTAGACCTATTGTAAAAATTTCTGACCTATGGTAGTCTGTCTCATTGGGTGTGGCTTAAGTATACATGAGACCTCAAAGCTCACCTCCACAGTGGCACACTTCCTCCAACAAGACTATACCTACTCTAACAAGGCCTTCCTTTTTTTTAAAGACAGTTTTTTTTATTTGACATTCATAAGGTATCTTATAACTATCAGGTAGAAAATTTGAAATATATCTGGAAGACCACTAGTTTTTATCAAATCAAAGGCTAAGGGCAGTATAGAATACATTCTTAAATGCACGACAGAGATTATCCTGCTCTGCTATAACCTATATTTTCTATATTTTTAATGTTCTTTAAATAAACTTTGATTCAAAACTTTCAATTGATGATAAAGTTTATGTAATTACTTCCATGCTAGAAACTCTTATTAGAGTAACCCAATGCCTCATGCTGCTGTCACTCAAGTATGGCTCAGGATAAATGATCTTATTTCCTGAACATGAGAGCTGCATTTGTATTAACAGGTGTACATACAATATGGCATATTAGTCTGCCATAAAAAGAATTAAAATCTGCTGTAAACAGTTTTTACCTTATAAAGCTGAAAAACAAGATAAGTTACAAGGTCAAAGACAAGTTAATAAAATAATAATGGTAGAATCCTAAAATTATTTTTAGTTTTTTTATTATCTGTTTATCAACATTTATTACTATATAAAAGACACATTTGTATTGAAATTTCTTTAAAAAGATAGAGCATTGAGGAATTCTTAAAGGGAGAAACTTGATAAACACAGCTCCAAATTTAACAATAGTGGTAATTAGTTTGTTCTTATGTAGGCATATTAAATAATGAAAATAACTGTTCTCTGTTTCTCTTTTCTCTAAAATACATGGAACATAAAAAACAAAATTTAAGGTACCTCAAGTCAGGTTAGGCTCAATGATAAAGAAAGTACACTACGTCACAGCTAATGCCCACAGATGCACTGTGCCATCACAAATTCCTGCTAAGCAATAGCAGAAGGTTTGTGTGTATGTGTGTGTGTGTATGTGTGTGTGTGTGTGTGTGTGTTTTAAATCACTTTATTCACCTGTCATCTTTAATGAAATAAGAATGCTTCTGCTTAAAGTCCACTAATGAGTAAATACATCCCCTGCTTCTCTTTCTGGGATTGTGAGACCTCACTCAGGACGATATTCTCCAAATTCATCCATTTACCTGCAAATTTTACAGTATCATTTTTTCTTACTGCTGAGTAGTACTCCATTGTGTAGATGTAACACAGTTTGTTAATCCATTCTTCAGTTGAGGAGCATCTAGGTTGTTTCCAGGTTTTTTCTATTATGAATGATGCTGCTATGAACATAGCTGAGCTAATGCTTTTGGAATGCGACTGTGTGTCTTTAGGGTATATGCTTAAAAGTGGTATTGCTGAATTCTTGGGAAGATTGATTCCCCATTTCCTGAGAAACTGCCATACTGCATTCCAGAGTGGCTAAACAATTTTACACTCCCACCAACAATGGAGGAGTATTCCCCTTGCACTGCATGCTCTCTAGCATAGGTTATTATCTGTTTTTTTGATCATTCTGACAGGTGTAAGGTGGTATCTCAAAGTTGTTTTGATTTGCATTTCTCTGATAAGGCCACCTTTTCTAATAGTGCCTCTTTTATTTCAAACTACCACATTCCATTCCTTGGTCTTCAAAGTCTTGTAGCTGTATTATAATGCAAAAATGCATTTAGTCCTTTTTTTACAAAGTTCCCAAAGTCTATTACTATTTTAAACTTACTTAAAAGTCTAAAGTTCAATGTCTCTTCTGAGATTCATGCAATCTAGCTTCACATTTCATGTCAAAACACTCTTCAGATCTCCAACCTCTTTTAGCTTTGGTGACTGCAACATACTTCTTTCTCTTTGTATGGTTCCACTCCCTGTTAGCAGCTTTCCTTGTCAGGTATCTTACAAGTCTAGCATTTCCAATGTCTTGGGATTTCTAATCAAATCTAAGCACTCCCTTCACAGCTTCATGCAATGACTTTGTAAGCCACCATTCAGAGACACCATTGAAACATGCCTGGTTTCAGTGTCTTTCTTTAGTCATGGAAAAGATTCGATGACACCTTTCTTTTATCCTTGAAGTCAGAACCATGTGGGCCAACTTATCAAGTTTTTCTGTATGCTGGGGCTAGAACATGGACTCTTTTTTCAGTTATATCTTTACCTGCTTTCTCTTTTAGATAGTTTTCTTCACTTGCTTAAGCTTGGATGTTCTGCAATTTGCTCTGTAGACCAGTCTGCCCTCAAACTCAGAGATCTTTCAGGTTCTGTCTTCTGCATGCTGAGATTAAAGGTGTGGGCCACCACACTCAGCTCTAAGCTTTTCTTTTAAATTCTTTTTTTTTACAAGTTGGAAATTTAGCTGGGAAGGATCTTGCCCTGAGGTTACCACACTCTTTATTTCATTTTCTAATCTATTTATCTCCTTGAATACAGGAGTTCACTCCATTTCACTTTCTAGTGTTCCTTTTCACCCCAAATTGTTCTACATTTTCTATTTTTTCTTGCTCACCTTTCTCCTTTTCACTAAAATCTTCATTAGAGCTACCACTAATAACCACAAGATAGTGTATACTTGGCTATTTTGAGATTTCCTCAGCCGACAGAATTAATCCAAAACTTTTCACTTTAGCCTCAGGCAAACTTCTCAGACAAGTGCAAAAGGTCCCCTCATTCCTCACAAAATATCACAAGAACAATCTCTAGACCACATATTAATATTATTTTCCTATGAAACCTTTTGGACAGCTCTACACAGTTTATTAAATCATATTCAGCACCACTGTATCTCATTTTTCTACTAGTGTGATCCATTAAGTAGCACTTAAAACATTTAACAGCTTTCCTAATCCACAGTCTCAAAATCCATATTTCTTCAAAAAAAAGCAAGGTAGGCCTATCACAGTACTTCTGATACCAATTTCAGTCTTAGTTAGGGTTTCTATTGCTGTGAAGAGACACCATGAACATGGTAACGCTTACAAAGGAAAAACATTTAATTGGAGTCAATTATATTTTCAGTGATTTAGTCTATCATCATAATGCAACATTGTAGCATGCAGGTAAACATGGTCCTGGAAAAGTAGCTGACAGTCCTACATATTGACTCAAAGACAACTTACTGGTCATGGTCTGAGAATACATGAGACTCCAAAGCTTGCCTCTACAGTGTCACATTTCTTCCAATATGACTACATATACTTCAACAAGGCCACAACTTCTAATAGTGCTACTCACTTTAGGGAGTATTTTCTTTTAGACCAGTACTCCTACAGAATGTAATGGAAGGAAAACCCCAACCTAAGGAAGATAACTACATCCATGAAACACAGGAAATAATCTCACATGAGCAAAACACAAAGAAATACACAGACACACATACACACACTCACACACACACAAGCACCACCTCTACCAACCAAATAACAGGAATGAATACTTCTTTGAAATTAATATCTCTGAATATCAATGAACCCAACTCCCTAATAAAAAGACACAGGTCAATAGAATGGAGGTAAAATCAAGGTTCATCCTTTTGCAGAATAAAAGAAATATATCTAAATATCAAATGTAGACATTTATCTCAGAATAAAAGATTGAAAAAAGATTTTCCAAGCAAATGGACCCAAGAACCAAGTGAGTATAGCTATTCTAATTTGTAACAAAAATAGATTTCCAGGAAAATCAATCAAAAGGGATGGGGAAGGATATTTTATACTCATCAAGGGAAAAATACACCAAGATGATGTTTCAATTCTTAACATCCATGCTCCAAACACAAGGGCACTCACATTTGTAAAAAAAAAAAAAAAAAAAAAAAATTGCTAAAGCTTGAATCACAAATTGAACCTCACACATAGGTAGTGGCAGAATTCAATATCTGACTATCACCAGTGGATATCCGGATAAAAACTAAACAGAGAAATATCAGAATTAACAGACATCATAACCAACAAGGACCTAACAGATATCTATAGAACCTTTCACCCAAGCATAAACAAATATACCTTTTTCTCAGTACCTTAAGAAACTTTCTCTAAAATTGATCACATACTTGGTCACGAAGAAAGTCTCTAAAGACACAAGAAAATAGAAATAACTCCCCCATATCAACAAGATAGAAAAACCCATATTCAAACTAATTAAAAGATACAGAGAGATTATCCAAATTAACAAAAACAAAAACAAAAAAGGGGGCATAACAGATATTGAGGAAATTCAAAGAATCATACTTCCAAAACTTGTACTATACAAAATTGGAAAATCTAAAAGAAGGGCAAGTTTTTTATAGATACCACTTATCAAAGTTAAACTAAGATAAGGTAGACAATTTAAATAAACCTATAACCTTCAAGGAAATAGAAGCAGCCATTAAAAGTCTTCCAGTCAGAAAGAATGACCTGATGGGGTGGGAGGGGGAAGGGACCTTGAATAAGGATATACAAGGATAGAAAGTGTAACTTCTTTGTTCATAATAATAATAATAAAAAAGAAAAATGTTCTAATTAACTTTTAGTGTATGCAATAATATACGTATGTTTTTAAACTCCAACACTCTTAAGGAGAAGAGGAAAAGTGTCTGTAACTGATGCTTGCTTGGAGCCTTGTCATTGTCGATGTGTGTGTTCTCCTATGAAGAAACCCAATGCTCCCAACATAGTCTGTGAATGTTATGTTTGCTTTTCTAAACAAACAATTAGATGATCAATTTCAATCTCATGCCCAGGCCTCTATACAAGTGTGTTTCCCATTAAAGTTCATCATAATGTTAAAAAAAAAAGATCAATAATGAACACTGGCAGTCATGACTAATTTTTTTTCTTAAAGAAGACATAAAAGAAAAGGGGTAGCTCTAATCAAGCAAATGAAAGAACTGCATGACAAGAACTATAAGTCTTTGCAGAAAAAATTAGAGAAGATATCAGAACATAGAAAGATCTTTCATGTTCATGGATCAGTCTGACTAATTAGTAAAAATGACCATCTTACAAAAGCAATTTATATATTGAACACAATCCCCATCAAAATTTGAACTTAATTCTTTACATACTTTGAAAGATCAACACTCAATTTTAAATGGAAAAACAAAAAACTAGGAGCTAAAACAATCATGTGCAATAAAAGAACTTCCATTTTTTAAAAAATATTGCTGAGTTGTATTTCATTGTATAAATGTAGCACAATTTTTTTAGTTCATTCTTCAGTTGAGGGGCATCTAGGTTGTTCTCATATTCTGGCTGTTATGAATAATGCTGCTATGAACATAATTGAGCAAATGTCCTAGTAGTCAGAATATACTTCATTTGTGTACATTTTTAAGAGTGGATTATTATGTATATTGGTTTGTTTCCTGAAAAATCACCAAACTGATTTCCAAAGTAACTGTACAAGTTTACACTCCTGCCAGCAATGGAGGAATGTTTCTCTTACTCCATATCCCCTGTAGCATAGGCTGTATTCAGTGTTCTTGATCTTAGCCTTTCTGACGGATGTATCAGAACCCACAAATATGACCCCAGTTAAGACTCCAAGCAATAGTGGAAAAGGTGCTTAAACTGGCCTTTCCTTACAATCAATTTGATAACCACCCTAATTGTCATTCTTCCAGTAATTGTTGGAGGCAGATACAAAGATTCACAGCTCTTCAGCTGGACTAGGTCGAGCTCCCAGTCCAGCTGAAGAGAAAGAAGGAGAGTTTATATGAGCAAAAAGGTCAAGATTATGAAGAGAAAACCCACAGAAACAGCTGTCCTGAACTATTAGGAACTCACTAATTCTGAATTGACACCTGGGGAACCTGCATGATACTGAACTAGGTTCTCTGAATGTGGATGACAGTCAAATGGTGGGGGCAGTTTATGGGGTCTCTTGCAGTGGGACCAGAATTTATTCCTGGTACATGAACTTGCTTCTTGGAGCCATTTTCTACAGAGGAACACCTTACTCAGCCTTGCTATTGGATGAAAAGGATTGATCCTACTCAACTGGATATGCCATACAGTATTGACTTACCCTGGGAACTCTTATTCTTTCTTTGGAATGGGGGATGGGGTAGGAGGAAGCAGTGGGAGGGAAGAGGGGAAGGAGAGGGAACAGTGATAGATGTGTTAAAAATTAATTAATTTAAAGCTCTAAATGCTGAAACTGCTGGAGGAAAACACATGGAACACATCTCAAAACACAGACATAGGCAAGAATGTTTCAAACAGAACTCCAACAGCACAAGAAGTAGAATACAGGTTTCATTCTTTATCCATTCAGTTGTGGATGGGCTCTCAGGCTTGTTTAAACAACACACCTATTGTGAATAGTACCACAATAAACATGAATATGTAGCTAGCTCTGTTGTTTTCTGAATCTGACGCCATTGGGTTTATGCCCAGGAGTAGCATAGCTGGAAAAGTGTACTTGCAGTGCTTTAGGGATATCCATGCTTATTTTCTACAGTGACTGAACTAATAAGGATCCCTTCAATACCCTCAATACATTTGTGGTTTTTTATTTTGTTGATGGGAGGTGATCCAAGTGGGGTGAGACAAATTATAGTGAAGTTTTAAATTGATTTTTTTCTGATAATTAGATGTTGGATGTGTTTTATTTGTCAGGCAGGTATCTGTTGGTTATCTGTATGACTTCATCTTAAATCAGTATTCACTTAATTTACTCATTTATTGACTGAATTATTGGTTCTCTTGGTGTACATATATAGTGTTTATTCTGGATATTAATTCCTCGCCACATGAAAGAGTTGGAAAAGGCTTTTATCCTTACTATAAACTCTCTTTTCATGCTTGTAATTGTCCCAACCATCTTAAGGGCATATTTCTCATTTTGAAATCTCAAAGACAGTGGCACTATAGTCAGTAGGGTTTGGCATAATTTTGCAAGCAAGCTTTCTACAAAGTGGTACAGGATTGTGATAACTGAATTACTCATGTACACGCTGGGATCTGTGTGGTTCAGAACTACTATAGGGCAACATGAATATCATCAAACTCTACTGTGCTGACCTCATTATTCTATGTTCTATTAGAAACAAATACCTAAATTGGTCTCTTCCATCTGTCTTCTTTCCCCTGAATTACTATTAAACTATTACATTCAATTGTTAAGTCCCAGTTATTTGTATCAGGCCTTAAACTTTCTTTTGAGGTACTTTTTTTTTTCTTTTAGACTTGATCTTAGGTTTCAAATAAATTTTATATGCTCCTGAGTGCTGAGCTTTTAACTCTGTCAGAATACTTTTTCTGCATTGAAATTTTCACAGAGATATGCTAGATGATTTACCATTGAGCTACACCTTGAACCCCCAAATTAGCACTTTATAGGTGATCTGTTCATGGTCACATATATTTAGTAGAAAGACTTACATGCAGCAGATGCTATATTTTAATCTAAATCATCTGTATTAGATATCTAAATGAAAATTTGGTTTACTAAAGAAAAACAAAACAAATTGGAAATAATAAAAATCCTAGGTTTGGTGTGTAGCTTTATGGTAAAACAATTGCTTAACACATGTTACTAGGTCCTGGGCTCAGTCTCTATGACCACAAGAAAACAAAATAGCAATTGTAATGTCAAGAATCCTATCTTTTCCAAAAAATAAATTCCCATATTTCTAGGTTCCTTTGGTTATTGATTATTTTAATAGTCATTTTGTAAAGTTAAAATGGTTAGAATTAGTATAATTTTGGGTTATCTATTTTTGCTTTATTTCTATTCCATTATGTCAAAATATTTCTAAACTGTGATATATTCTTATAATTATAATTTTAACAATTGTTTAATAATCCACAAAGAGAATTAAATGCCATAATTTACATAGCTATTTTTATGTTTTCAGTCATTAAAGCTGTTTGTAGCTTTCAGTATTATAAAGAACACTGCAATGAGTATCTTCATATTCATAGATTTTTATTTTTAGTTTATTGCTTTGGGATGTATATGCAAAAGTCTGAGTAAATTTCCATGCGATAGAATTGTGCCAGAATTGTGAAAGTCATTGTAAATGAAGAGAAAACAGGCCTGTCAATCAAAAGTAATGTGTGTTTGTGTCTAGCTGGCCTACCTCAGAATCAGACTGGAGCTGTGAGCAAATAGGCCCCCAAGAGGGCTTCCCCCTTTGCTCTGTACTGCAGACTTTTTGTAAAATACAGTGAGGCTATAACTTGAAATATTTCTGGCTCTGTGAAAGTGGAATTTGGTTAAAAGACTGTAGTCTTGCATATGTAAAAGTTACAAAGATGAGAGATATCTTGGTAGATTCATATGCTTGTATCTTAAACATTGTTCATTCTTTGTATCATAATTTTCTGGTTTGAAAATAACTCCAGATAAACATAAGTAAATTCTTTTATGCCAGTTTCTACTGGGGAGCAAACTGTAGAATGTTAGCAAATGGAGACATTTTGATGGTGTTTAAATAAGGTCCTGGTGAGGCATGAGTGCTATAGTCAGTTACAATCAGTCTTCTCACAAGGTCCCTGAGGTAAAGAGTCAGAAGAACAAAGCCGTAAATAAAGACAGACTGCAGCAGGAGATTCCTGTGTGAATTCAAAAGCACAGCTTGTGCAGCTCGGATGGCCAATGAGGTACTTCCCTAACTCAAACTGCACAGGAATCCGTGAGCCTCTGCTACATGATGCCTGTTAACTATTACTTAAACCAAACCCATGCAGAAGAAAAAAATTGGTATTTACCAATGCAGAAGACACCTTTCTCTATCATCACTCTTTCCCTCTAAAAAGTAGAAGTATAAATTATACCAGTCTTCAGAATTCAGGTAGTGTCTACACACACACACACACACACACACACACACATTTTCTTTTTAAATAAGTTGTAGAGATTTTTGAATTCTAATCCATAAGATTTTACATTATTCTTTTAAGTGTCTGAAAATATTTTGTTGATAGCTATGCTGTTTCTTTCATTTTCTCTGAGTGATTCAAGAAATCCTAAAAAGTGGGGAGTGTGTTCTTTATTTTCTGAACTCTGATGTGTCGAAAAATGTTATTGTTTTGCCGGCACACGCAGATGAAGCTTCTCTGAGTGTGGCCCCGATGGTCACATCCTTTTATATTTAATGAGGTGATATTGCTCTAATATTTTCCATCATTAATTTTGCAGATAAATGGTAAAGACAGCTTAGTTCTTTTTATTTTGTAGACAATCTATTTTATTTTCCTTTATGGAAACATATAAATTTTTTTATCATTGCAATTTATAGTTGTCCCTAGGGCAAAGCTAACTGTGACCCTTCTATCAGTATTTGTGACTTACATTCAGAAAAAGCTGTTTCTCTGTAAAATGCTAAGCTCAGGCATATTTCTCTTTATTGTTTTATTAACTGTAGACTTTCATTTATATTCTTTGTTTCTATTTTGTCTTGTCATCTGAGATAACACCCTGGGATTATGAGGGACATAGTCAAGACATTGCACCAATATACTTATTTATTTATTAATATTTTTGTGCTTCATGGAATGATGCTAGGCAAGAACTATCACTAAGCTTTGCTCTAGGTCAATGCAGTTATTGAAATCATTTCTGTGTTCTCTTGGTGTTTATGTGTCACCAAGATGTGTCCCATTTCAGGAACTTTAAACACAGAAAACGTTGAAGAGGAATTTAAAAAACAAGACTGTACTGAGTACCAGAAAAAATTATTAGAGGAATTTTTGGTTCACTGTCTTATTATTTGGTCAGTTATGACCTATAACAAATAAGTAGCTGAATAAAGCAAGCAATCTCTCTCTCTTCCTCTAAACAAGTGATTATTGCTTCTGTCGCCACCATGAACATTCTGAGGAGTTACTGTGAGGATGGCAGATTTCTGAGCAAAATAAACCAGCTGCTTGAACAGTGGGTGTTGTCCTAACACTATAGTAAGCACATTAAGACAATCTTTTCTATGAGTACAATGACTTACATAAACCTTTACTTCGGTGAAGTAATCTAGTATTTTCTTAGATTTAAAAAAGAACATGTTTCTGAACAGGGTTGTGTATGGTAGTGAAATACTGGTAATTTTGGACAGACTTTGGATAGGTGATGCCAAATACTCCATACTTTTTGCTCACTAGTCTAACTAGGACAGTTTGAAAGGTGGACCTCTGGATTTGAGGTCTCTCAATTCATACCCTAGCTAATAATCACTATTTTTATGAAATAGGAAGAGAGGTATTTCTGTATTTGTTTATTTGGTGATAATTTGCTGTGATTCATTGAACTGTTATGATAACTGTCATAGAATACTCATGGGGTATATGATCAATCATGTTCTGGCTAAAACCATTTCTAAATGATTCTAAAAGCTATACAGAACCCTGAAGAGCCCTGCAAAACCATACAGAACTGTGAAAGACCATACAAAACCTGGTAGAAGCATGTAAAGCCATGTAGATGCATGTAAAGCCATGCATACCCATTCAAAGCCTTTTAAAGCTATGCACAAGAATGGCAGGATACATTTGCAAAATGTATCTCAGAATGTATCTTGAGTTCCTGCTTATCACTCAGATGACATGATGCATTGAAAACCAAAGATTACATGTAGTATAATTTCACATGTGAAGAATAATTTATTCTAGAGAACATATTAGATAGTCTGATCTGCATTCTTCAGAAGATGAAGTCCCAACCATACACTGTAGTCTTCTCATCTATTCAGTTTCTGAGCCTAACATTTTGAAATCTAAATTGATTTAAAAGCAGTGTATTATTTTGTTTTAAAACTTATTATTTTTTAATATCAAATACTACTGCTAGAACAATCACTAACTTTAGATTATAAACATTTCCAGATTATGTTGATAGGATCCTTCAAGTTTAGATTATAAATTTTGTTTACTTATATCCATGTTTTCAAGTAATAATTCCTAGCATTATGGGTAAATCTTTTCCCTTCCTCCTCTCTCTTTATATTGAAAATTTAAAGAACAGTTTTTGTTTAGCTTTATTTTTATTTTTAATTGTGTTATATTAAGTGCTTGTGGTGCCCATATGTGTTGGATACTTTAGAGCTAGACTGTGAGACACCAGATACAGGTGCTGGGACAAGTCCATCACTCTTAACTGTGGAGCCATCTCTCCAGCTTCCCTTTTCAATTTTTATCTCATAGCAATTAGATAAGAGAAGTTAATGGGAATAAATTATCAAGTTGATACATCAGATTTTATACTTCAAATGCTATTATCTTAAGAGCTAAAAAATTCAACCAACACTACAAAGTTTTGGTTAATCTGTATTTATACATATGCTTTTGTTGCTTATCACATGGATAGCATTAGCACTTTAAAACTGTCCCCACCACCCATGATGGAATTACTACACACCAGTGGGTTCCTGGGATCCCAGATAGCATCAAACCACACACACACACAATAAAAATGACATATACTAAATAGTACAATTAAAACAATATTTTGTAAAAATTATGGGAACTTCTATTTAGGACTTATTTTAAAGTATTCTAATTTTTGAATGGTGTGAGATATTTAAAAAGAGAACTTTGTGCCTCTCTTAGAACTATCCAAATTGCCAACATTCTTCATGACTCTCAAGGTTATTTTTTTAAATAGAATGGGGGTTAGTTGAACAACGAGTCCAGTGACACCTCAATATAGTAGATAAGTGAAGTGGGTACAGAGAGATAATGGGAGTGAGTAAAAGGACTGGTAAAGGAATAATTTATATTCTAGAGGAATAGATCAGAATAGTAGAAAATCCCAATTTGAAAATTGTGAATTGTTTATTTATGAAATTTCTTGTTTTCTATGCTTAGTTTGTGGTTGACTAAAAGTACTGAAACTTTGGGCAGTGAAACCAAGGACAGAGTCCCCAGACATTTCTTTCCCCTTCTCATCTTCCTCATCACTAAAGCTTCCATTACTACTGACAATAAAAGAAACAGTAACGTCAGTAATAATAATAATAGCAATGTGTGTGTGAGATTTTCCTTGGGGAGACACAACACATCAATACATATCTACTCACCCTAAAACAGGAGCCCTGGACACACCAAATTAATAATTACACTAAAGCCCAACTCGATGCTGGTGAGTTTTTATGGGATTTACTTACTGGAATACTGATGAGGGGTTCACGTACAGGAGCAGAGAAAACTCAGACAGCTGGATCACTGCAGAAATCACCCAACACCAGTGATGACTCTGCACTTTTGTCATGCAGTTCATAAGTCCGAGGACTCCTAACTGCTAACTCTCTTGTCAGTTTCCTCCCCTTGTTTGGTACTGGAGGTGGGATGGGATTTCAGAAATCTTCTGAGCTCACACTTTTCCATATCTCTCACTCTTTGTTTACCTCCTGAGTCTCATGAGCCCTCCATCGCCTCCTGATGGAGTACTTTCTTTGGGAAACCACTCCAAGGCACAGGCTAAACCTTAGATTGAGCTAAACAGTACTGGCACCTACAGGTTAGCATGACAAAAATGCTTTATTTATTTGATCATAGAATTCAGCAAAGCAACTAGTTGAACAAGAAAGCCAATTTTAATTCTGGGCTATACCTTCAGTATCTGTAGGTACAGAAAATATATTGGGTATTATGTTATAAACAAAAATTTATATAATTTACTTTACTAAGTAAGTTTAAGATTATGAGCAAGGTTTTCCTATCAATTGCTCTTTTTTTTAAAAAAAAAAAAACACTTATTAAATTGTCCATGTCTATTTTTAATTTATACACTAAAAAATTCTCGCCCCAGGGCTAACTGCATCATCAGAGAAGGATTGAGGTCTTTGAAATTCAGACCTCTGTAAAGAGCAGAGTCAGAGATCCAGGAGACCTCTTACTCAGAGCAGAAAAGAGACACAAAAGCCCTCTAGCCACTGAAGCCATGGGCAGATGCCAGTGCAAAAATACATATAACAATATAAAAAAACACCAAGGCAAAACCAGAAGGAACTGGTGGTTCTACAGATACAAGACCTGAACAGAGCAATGAAGAGGAAACAGAAGGAAGCATCAGCAAAAACACCTTTATTTTTATTGAAGCCCTAAAAGAGGATATAAAAATTTCCCTTAAAGAAATAGAAGAAAATTCAAACAAAATATTGGAAGAAATGAAAAAATTATTGACAGAAAACAAAAATATCCAAAAAATGAAAGAAACATTCTAGGAACTAAAAATTGATAGAAACAATAAAAAAGGCACAGAATGAAACAAAGTTGGAAATAGAAAATATGAAGAAATAATCTGGAACTACAGATACAAGCATAACCAATAGAATCCAAGACATGGAAGAGATAATCTCTGGAGTGGAAGACTCAGTAGTGGAAATAGAGACATCAGTCAAAGAAAACACTAAAACCAAAAAAGCATAACACAAAACATTCAGGAAATTTGGAACACCATGAAAAGAACTAACCTGAGAAGAATAGGAATAGAAGAAGGAGAAGAATACAAGCTGAAAGGCACAGATAATATATTCAATAAAATCATAGAAGAAAACTTTCTCAACTTAAGAAGAAAATGCCTATAAAAATGTGAGAAGCTTACAGAATACCAAATAGATTAGACCTTCCCAAAAAAGTCTGCTTGCCACATAATATTCAAGCCAAAAAACAGGCAGAACAAAGAAAAATTTCTAAGATCTGCAAAAGAAAAGGACCAACTTACTTATAAAGGCTGAGCCATCAGAATAACTACTGACTATTCAATGGAAACAATGAAAGCAAGAAGGTCCTGGCCAGAAGCTATGCAAACACTAAAAGGACATGGCTGCCAACCTAGACTACTATACCCAGCAAAATTATAAATCACCATAGATGGAGTAAACAAGATATTCCATGACAAAGTTAGAGTTAAACAATACCTATGTACAAATCCGGCCCTTCAGAAAGCATTAGAGGGAAAACTCTAACTTAAGGATCCCAAATACACCTCTGAAATCATGAACAATCAATAATCCCACAGAAGAAAAGCCCAGAGTGAGGAAATACATACAAGGTACCACCAAAAATAACAGGAAATATCAATCAGTGGTCACTAATATCCCTTAATATCAATGGACTCAACTCTCCTATAAAAAGACACAGTAACAAGATGGATGCAAAAACAGAAGCCACCTTTCTGCTGCATACAAGAAACACACCTTAACTTTAAAAACAGACACAAGCTCAGAGTAAAGTGTTGGGAAAAGGTTTTTCAATCAACTGGCCCTAAGAAAGAAGCTGGTGTTGCCATCCTACTATCTAAAAAAGTAGACTTCAAACTAAAATCAATGAAAAGCAACCATGATGGACATTACTTATTCATCTCCGAAAAAATTGGTCAAGAGGAGATTTCAATCCTAAATATTTATGCCCCTAATATAAGGGCACCTATTTATGTAAAAGAACACTACTAAACCTCAAATCCCACATTAATTCTCACACGCTAATACTGAGAGACTTCAGTATCCCACTTTCAACCTTGGATAGGTCAACTAGACAGAGACTCAACAGAGAACTAAGGGGTCTCACAGAGGTTATGATGCAAATGGATTTAATAGATATTTACAGAAGCTTCAACAGCTTCAACCTAAATGCAAAGGAATATACATATTTCTCAGCACCATATGGAACTTTCTCTAAAGTTGCTGACATTATTGGTCATAAAGCAAACACCAATAGATATAAAAACTGGAAATAATCCCTTGTATCATATCAGACCACCAAGGCCTAAAGTTAGAGTTCAACAATATCAAAAATAACAGAAAGCCTACAAACTCATGGAATCTAAACATCACTCAGCTGAACCACCTCTGGGTCAAGGAAGAAATTAAGAAAGAAATCAAAGTTTTCCTAGAATTTAACAAAAATGAATCCACAATGTACCCAAATTTGTGGGACACATTGGATGACTCCTTGGATTCCACTCCCCCTAGAGGAACACCTGAATCAGTCATGAGGTTGGGGGGAGAAAACTGGATCAGCCAGGAGTGGAGGCTGAACTAAGCAATATTGGACAGTGGGACCTTGGGACCACCTGCCACCTGCCCGGGGTGGGGAGAGCGATGGGGAGTTGTGGAGAAGAGAGAATGAACTGATGTGGTGGGAGGGGGAAGTGACCTTGAATAAGAATATACAAGGATAGAAAGTGTGATTTCTTTGTTCATAATAATAAAATAAAAAAAAAACTTCAACTGAGAGTTCTACCTAATCTTTCACAAATGTCTTTGACCCCAAGAAAACTCCCTCCTAAGGACACCCTTGAGGACTCTGTTGGCTTTAGATTTAAACCAAGGCTAGCCCACACAGGAGAGAGCCCTTCTACATCAACAGTCACATTCTAGCAAAGTATAGTTGGAGCAGCAGGCTTGACCCAGACTGTCCCAGGGATGGGGACCAAGGAAGGCAGGGAACAAGGCAAGTCTAAGTTAATGCAGGGCATGTCTGTGTGTCTGTGTGTGTCTGTTGTGTGTGTCTAGCTGAAGAAAACCAGCATAATGCCTCCCACACCCTAAGACAGCACTAGAAGATACAGAGGACACCATGCTAATGGGGGGGGGACTATTTTATGAAAATGTCATACTTTATTTTCTGAAATTCCTCTAATAAATCTGGCACACACTTTCTGGAAATTCTAGAATGTGGCAGCAAGGATTTCCTTTAGCCCTTTACAGAGCTGTTCCAGGAAATACCACCCTCTCCCCAAAAAAACCTTTAAATCAGGAAAAATTCCAACATCAGACAGATGTGAGTAAAATTGAAATTTTTTGTTCTAAGCCATATACACTGAAGCATACAGCAATAATGGTGAAACCTCACCTGGTAATTCATATACAAGTGATCTATATAAGAGCCTATTAAATTATATATTTTAGCACAATTTTATAGATATGTAAAAAAAATTTAAAAAAAAGAAAATGTATTCTCCACAAAAATGGAAAACCTGGAAGAAATGGACAGCTTGTTGGACAGGTACCATTTACCAAAATTAAATGGAGACCAGATTAATCAGACCTGTAACCCTAAAGGAAATTGAAGCCATTGTTAAAAGCCTCCCAAGTAAAAAAAAGAAGCCCAGGTCCACATTGTTTCAGCAAAGAATTCTACCAGACATTCAAAGAAGAATTACTACCGTTATTCCCTAAACTGATTCACACAGTAGAAACTGAAGGAATATTGTCAAATTCCTTTTATGAGGCCACAATTACCCCAATATCCAAGCCACTCAAAGACACAAAACACCAATTTCCCTCATGAATATTGGTGCTAAAATTCTCAACAAAATTCTAACAAACTGTATATAACAACATATAAAAAATATCATCCTGCATGATCAAATAGGTTTTATCCAGGAAATGCAAGGATGGTTGAACATATAAAAACTGTAAATGTCATCTGTCATATAAACAAACTGAAGGAAAAAAAAGCACATGATTATATCCTTAGATGCTGAAAAAGCCTTTTATTAAATCCAACACTCCTTTATTATAAAAGTCCTTGAGAGACCAGGAATACAGGCAAAATATCTAAATATAATAAAGGCAATTTTCAAGAAGCCAACAGCCAACACTAAACTTTATGGAGAAAAACTCAAAGCAATCCCACTAAAATCAGGAACTAGATAAGGATGTCTTCTTTCCCTTATCTATTCAATATAGTTGCCGAAGTTTTAGCTAAAGCAATAAAAGAACACAGGGGGATTAAAGGGATACAAATTGGAAAAGAAGAATTGAAACTATCTCTATTTGCAGATTTTATGATTGTATACATAGATGACCCACAAAATTCTACCAGGAAACTTCTTCACCTTCAGCAATGTAGCAGGATACAAGATTAACTCAAAGAAATCAGTAATTTTCCTATACACTAAAAACGAAAGGGTTGAAAAAGAAATAAGGGAACCATCACCCTTTGCAATAGCTGCAAATAGCATTAAAAACCTTGGAGTAACTATAACCAACTATAACAGATCAAATTGACAAAAACTTTAAATCACTGAAGAAAGAAATTGAAGAGGATATCAGAAAATGGAAAGATCTCCCATGCTGCTGGATAGGTAGGATCAACATAGTAAAAATGGCAATTCTACCAAAAACAATCTACAGATTTAATGCACTTTTCATCAAAATCCCAACGCAATATTTTACAGACCTTGAAAAAACAATACTGTTTCATTTGTAGTAGCAGGAAAGCTAGAATTGCAAAAACAATTTTGTTCAACAAAATAACCTCAGAAGGTATCCACCATCCCTGACTTCAAGTTATACTATAGAGCTACAGTAATAAAAACAGCCTGGTACTAGCATAAAAACAGACTTGTGGATCAATGGAATTGAATTAAGGATCCAGACATTAACCTAAAGACCCATGAACACCTGATCTTTGACAAAAAGGCCCAAAATATTCAATTGAAAAAGCTATTATCTTTAATAAATGGTATTGGCATAGCTGGATGGTAGTGTGTAGAAAAATGCAAATAGATCCAAGCCTATCACCCTGTACAAAACTCAAATCCAAGTGGATCAAAGATCTCAACCTAAACCCAACTACACTAAACTTGATAGAAAAAAAAAAATGAGAAATACCCTCCAACACATGGGCACAGGTGGCCACTTCCTAAATACAACACCAGTAGCAGAGACACTAAGTGATGGTGAGAAGAATGATTGACTGGGATGTGTGGGAGGGGGAAGGGAGTTTAAGCCGGGGGATACATGGATAAAAAAATATGAGTTTATTCATAATAAAAAATGTGAAAAACATTCTTATCCATTTTTATTACTTTTATTCTGTTTTAAAATAACTATCTCACTCTTTTTCATGGCACCTTTTAAGAAGCTGACTGTGTAAAGATGAGGTGAATATTTCTTTTCCAGTCTCTGACTGTCAGAAATTCATTGATGTGAATGATGAATGCAAGCTTTATACTTTGCAGGAAAAGTGCATGGTCACAGAAGTGGCTGCTGATGCTCTGGTTGAAACATGGAATGATTGTGTGATGCTAACTAGTGGTGGAAATGACAAAAAGGTTTTTTTTTTTTTTATAGCAAGGTGTTTTGATCTATTACAGAGCACACATGCTGCTGCAAAAGGGACATTCTTATCATAGACCAAAGAGAACTGGAGAGAGGAAGTGCAAGTCTATGCAGATGCATCATGAGTCTCAGTGTTCTCAAATTGGTTATTGTAAGAAGAGGAGAGAATATTTCTGTGCTTGCAGATACTATTATGCTTTGGTGGTTCTTCAAGAGTCACAAATAAAATCTCAAACCTTGGAAAATTTAATCCTGTGCCTTTGATATTATATATTTAATTATTTAACTTATATAATACTGCTACATACAAAAGACTGCTAAATCAAACATCTGTATAGGAGTATCTACATCATTAATTTTAAAAGTAATCTAACCCATACAACTGACCTCCTTAGTATTGTTCTTTTACCTCTTCTCACTGTTCTTCTCAACTATGAACATACTTGAACTTCATATCCATAATGTCCTTGATTTTCTGAATACAAAGCAACAAAGAGGTAACTACAGAGAAGATACTCATCATAAATTATTTTTATTTCTAGAGTTCAGATAGATGGTATTATACTATACAGTGCTTCTGCATCTTGCCTATTTTAGCTAACCATATGTTTTCAGAGATAAATTCAGTTATGCATATGATATGAGTTTGTTGGTTTTCACTCTTGTTTGGTATCATAGCATAGAAATATATCAAGATAATATATCCATTTCCTTTTCATGATCATTTGTCTTGTATACAATTTCTCTGTATCAGAAATGATGTTAGGAATTTTCTAATCTGTTTGAAAATATTTCTACAGGTGAGAATGGTGAATGATAGCATATGTATATTGTACATTTTGAGCTTTGCAAGATAATAGAAATTTGCTTAAATGGAGTCTTTTAAACATTTTCACAATGATAAAGAGTCCCATCCATCCCAAATCCTTACCAATACCAATAGCATTGCCAGAGTGTTAATCTTTGATAAACAACTCAGAAGAAAAGTTAAACTCAGCAAAGTTTTAATTTGCTTCCTCAGCAGCACTGAGCTTAGTGATTTCCTGTTTCAAACACTATTTCTTGTGTTTTGTTTCCTTTTCTCAGTATTTTCTAGGAGTTCTCTGTACAGCAGGACTATATTAGTCTGCTTTAAGAGCTTACCAGTTTTGCCTTGTTTTCATTTCTTCTACAGCTACTTAAAGAGAACAGGTTGAATTTCTTATGCTCAAATTTATCAATCTATATGGTTTATAATTTTATTCCACATCATAAAATTTTTATTTCTCATAATAAGAAGTGGCATTATCTTAAAATAGAGAAACAGACAGCAGCACAAAGTGGAATGAAGGAAAAGGGAAAATGGAAGGAACATGAAATAAACACCCAGGTTTAGTCATTAGTGGAAATAGAAGCTTTGAGACATATTCAAAGGCTTATTTGCATTTGTATTGTCTCTTCTGGCCCATGGAAGCCTCTAGAACAAATTTGTATGGATCAAAGAAAGCTTTCCAAATAATGTACAGACTTACATATATTAAGCCTAACATTTCAAGATATAACATTGCATGTTCTTTCAATTTCAGTCGTGTTTTTCTATTTATTTGCTCTGATTCTGTAGTGTGTGATCTAAAATTATGTAAGCATTCAGGATTTGAATCTATGAGTCACATTTATTTTCTTAGCATTTTGAAATTCAGAAGGTCCTATGAAGCCTAGAGACCAGTCAGCCAGCATCTATTCATCTTTTTTTTCACTTTAAGTAGTTGAAACTTCAGGATATTCTATTACCAACTTGAAACCTGGCCCTAAAACCTAATTAGATGACAAATAGCATCTCCTAAGATTATTGTTCTTCATGGTATTAAGATCTTGTATGCACTAAAATCTGTTTTAGCTCTGTATTAGTCAGGGTTCCCTAGAGGAACACAATTTATAGAATGAATCTCTCTCTCTCTCTCTCTAAATATATATATAAATGACATTTATTGACATAACTTACTAGCTGCTGTTTCCTGAATCCAGCAATATCTGGCTCTGAACAGAAAATCCAAAAATATAGCAGCTGCTCATTTCACAAGACTGGATGTCATGGCTGGTCTTCAGTATATGTGGGAATCCCAAAGAAGTTAGCTTGAATGAATGCCAGTGAAGGACTGGATGGATCTCTTAGAAAGGTAATTTATTCTTAGTCAAAGCTGCTATAAGTGTTAACATCTGAAGAATTCTTTGATAAATGTATTTGAATCTCTCTCTCTCTCTCTCTCTCTCTCTCTCTCTCTCTCTCTCTCTCTCTCCCTCCCTCAGTGTCTTTGTGCAAAAAGATATTTCAGGCATACCTCAAAAAGCCCTAGGAAGAGAATATCTCCGTGGGTAACTGATGATTTGTATTTTCTCTCAAAAGTTCCCTTTCTGCCAAATATGACCATTTCCCTCTCACTTTGCTATTAGCAACTAAGAATTTAAATACAAGGTTCAAGACTTCATTTATTTGGATTTTCTAGAAAAACAATCAACAGAACCATTTTACAACATGCACATGTGTATGTGTGTAGGTATGTGTGTGAAGGTAGGCTATAAAGAACTGATTCTTGTGATTTTGCAGGTTGAGTGATTAGTAAGCTAGGGCCCTAGAACAGTTAATGATAAAATTCCAGTCTGTTAGTGTAAGTTTCAGTCTGATATGCTTGATAATCAAGAGTCACCAAAGTCAAGTTCTAGTCTGAAGGCATAAAAAGCTAGTACCCTATTTCAATCAATTGGGCAGATGGTATAACCTTCTACTCATGGTAAAATGGCTCTTTTGTTCTTTTCAGGTATTCAACTGATTGGATAAGAGCCACCAATATGGGACATAACATTTTGTTTAATCGATTTCAGTGATTCATATCCAAAACCACACTATGTGGAAAACACCCATAATTCTAGACCAACAATTAGCCATCACAAGTCCCCGTGAAATTGATATGTAAAATTCACCACCACAGAACATCATTTCTCTATTTTGTAACTATTAGGAGAAAGGTACACAAAATCTTAACATCTTACTAACTTCCTTAGTTTATTGTGATATTTCTACCTATTATCCTCACTGAAAATTAAAAATAAAAGTCGATTTATAAGATGTTTCAAAATTCTGGGGAAGTTTCCACATTTAAGCCATGGGTATGTCTCTAATTCTTGGATATTCTTTTTTTATTATGAATAAAGTCACATTTTCTATCCCTGTATATGCTTATACAAGGTCTTATCTCCCTCCCACCCCCTCCAGTCACTCTCTTTTCTTCACATCTCCCCATCTCCTCCCCAGCATGGGCAGGAGGTCCCAAGGTCCCAATATTGCTCAGTTCAGCATCCACTCCTGACAGATCCAGTTTCCTCACCCCAACATCCATCCTGAGTTAAGTATTCCACTAGAGGGAGTGGGATCCAAGGTGCCAGTCCAAGTTGTTTCAGATCCCAAGCTGTTCAGTGGTTGCGCTTTGCAGCTTGGACATGCTTTGCTTTTTGATTTTTTTGTTTAGAGTCCACTATCGAGTGAGTACATCCCCTGCTTATCTTTCTGGGTTTGAAATACCTCGCTCAGAGGGACATTCTCCAAGTCCATCCATTTGCCTGCAAATTTTGGGATATCATTTTTTCTTACTGCTGAGTAGTACTCCATTGTGTAGATGTACCACAGTTTGTTAATCCATTTTTCAGTTGAAGGGCATCTAGGTTGCTAGGTTGCTCTTAAGTGAAAGGAAATATAAACAGTAGTACTGCAGATCATCTGGAAGCAATAAGCCTGTCAAAATCTTTAGAAAGATATGGCTGTGAACAAGAAGCACTAGATAAAAATGGGGGAAGCAGTTGCATTTCTTCTAGTGCAGCTGATATTTTGAAGTCTATATTTCTCTTCAGAGAGGCCACATGAGTTTTGTAGTTGAGATTTTCTGAGTGGAGGAATGAAGGGACAGAAGACTGAAGTGTTAAAATCTTTGACACATTTGATCCCAGGTAAGTATTGTTCATAGAGAGAACTCCATACATGGCCAGACAGATACTTTGAAAGTCTGTAACATTTTATGTCTTAAAGTGGTGAATATCTATTTACTCTCAATGAAACTTAATTTATATATTTGTAATCAATTTTTTTTAATAGAAAAGCAAATATAAGAATATTAAAATTCATCTCAGATATATCAGTTTAATTAAAAAGGAAAGTCAGGCTCCAGTTAACTTGAATCCACTCATCTGTTAAAAAATACTTATTTTTTACATGAAGAGTATTATTTTATGTGCAAAGAACATGTCTGTGAGAATAGTCTCATAAAAGAGGCCCTAGAGATCTGTTTCTGTTCCCACACATAAGCACACAGCTACAAGGCACAACAAAAAAAGTAGATATTTACACAGCATTGATTAGTGTATGGAACTGCAGTTAATAAATCTATGTTGTTTATAAGTTACCCAGTCTAGTGGAATTTGTTATGGTAGTCTGAATGACCTAAAATGGTGGTCAAAAAGAATACAATTGTGGTTTTGTAAAATATGTGCTAAATACCAGTTTTTTTAAAAAAAAAAAAAACCTTGATAACACTAGGATATTTATGTAGCTCTTATGATAAGCACAAAAATTAAAACTTCTGATAGATACATAATCAATCAAGAGGAAACAATGCACATCATGATAAAAAACCTAAGAGACCCAAAGAACATTGAAGACAAATAAAAGAATGAAGATGGTATCAAAGGAAAAAATAAACTAACAAAGTGTCAGTTGTGTTCACTAATCAATAGTTACACTAAATTTAAATATATTAAAATCTCCAAAAAATATAGAGTAGAAAGGTTATAAAGTTAAATCTAACAATGATGCTTACAAGAAACCTGCTTTACCTTTAAGGACACATATATCGAACAGAAGGGATTAAAAGTGGTTTGAGCTTGGAGATGGCTCAGCCAGTAAGGTATCGTCATCATAAGCGTGAGGAACTGAGTTCAGATCCACGTGTGGCAGCCATATCTGCAATCTCTTGAATGCCAGTCAAGGACTGGATGGATGCATTGCCAGGGATGTGCAAACAGAAAGATGTATGGGACTTGTTGGCCAGACAACCTGGCTGGTGAGGAATATATCTGGTAGTGATTGCTAGATTCTATATGCTTGTATACACACACATCCCCTGTCTTACCTCTACACAAAAGAACAAGATATCTCATACAAATAATGACTAAAAGTGAATTATTATGGCAACATTTAAGTGTGAAAAATAGTTTCAGTTAAGAACTATTGCAATAGACAAGAAAGTAATTGTACAATGGTAAAGGGTTTAATTAATTTAGAGTGCATAATAATTACAAGTATTTGTTCAGCCAATATTAGAAAACCTAAACACATAAATGAAATATGGAAAATAGCCAATAATTCACTAGTAGTTAAATTCACTCTATAGATATATCACAGAAATGGAAAGTAAAAACTCACCATAGCACCAAATCAGCCTAACGGCTGTACCAACCCCCTTCTAACTCCACCAGACCTTTTAGATGCACACAGAACAGTTTTCACAATAGTCCACTGTTAGACTGAAAACAAATCTTAACAGGCAGGACTGAAATTATCCCAAGCATTTATTCTGACCATAGTTACATAAAATTAAAAGTCATTAGCAGGTATTATCTTGGAAAATTTGCACGTTTTGGAAATTGAACAATGCCTGTCTAGGCTATGTGTTGCCTTTGATCTGGGATTCCTGCCTTCCATCTATTCCTTTCCAAGCTAAAAGTTACAGTATTTACAAGTGAAAGCAGTGATGATAGCTATTTTATTTTTCTAGGACAGAGAAGAGTATAATTTTCACATTACTGTAAATAGTGACACAAAATTAACAGAATGGGAAGGAGAGGTTGAAAATCAGACACATTATGTAATGCAAAAACATTGATGAAATTCCATACAGCATTGCAATAAATTGTGTGTGATAGGTTTGACCTAAAACAAATACCAGGAATTTTCATTTTCGGCTTCTCTATGTCTTATTTTTATTTATTTTTTGATTGGCAGTTTGAATATCTTCCTTCTGTTCTGCCTCTGGCATTTCAGAAGTGAAAGTCTCTCCAGCTGAATTTCCAAATCTTGAGACTGATGTACATGGGATGGATGCATTTTGTTTAAGCTGTTCCCTCTGAGTATCCACCTGTTTAGCTGGATTACCAATATTTATTATTTATTTAGTATTTATTATTTGTTTAGCTGTGTACCAGTATTTAGGATTCTACCAACAGGGTTTAATCATTCTGGGAACTCATTCCTGTATACAAACAGCCTTGAAAGCAGGCAGTCAAGATTAGCTTGAGGTCCTTAGCCTCAGAAAGCTTGGAGTTTTGTATTTCCCATGGCTTCTGGTTTAGGCTCACTAAATAGTTCTCTGTAGCTGCTCAGGTGTCACTATGCCAGTGTGCCTGTCATCTGAAAGGAGGAAGGTAGAAGTGGAAATTCCATCTTGCTGAAGAACATCTGATAAATATCCTCAACATAGGATTTATTTCATACAAGTTTCCTGGTTGAAACTTGGGCCACATCTGTCTTCAAAAAACAATATAAATTATAATTTCTCTTCTGGGGGCAAGATGTCTGTAACCAAAAGTTTCTGGAATGGCCTAGTCCTGAGGTCTGGATCTGCAGTACCATAGTTTCTTAGTATCAAATAATCACACCAAGGTTTAAATTAATTACAAACTGTTTGCCTATGACTCAGGCTCTCTAATAACTAGTTCTTACAACTTAACACAACTCATTTTTATTAATCTGTGTACTGCCACATGACTCAGTAACCACCTGTCTGACTTTACCCTTCTCCCTTATCTCTGCAGGAATATACATATTTCTCAGCTCCTCATGGAACTTTCTCCAAAATTGACCACATAATTGGTCATAAAGCAAATATCAACATATACAAAAAAATGGAAATAATACCTTGTAACATATCAGACCACCAGGGCCTAAGGTTAGAGTTCAACAACATCAAAACCCAAAGAAAGCCTACCAACTCATGGAAACTAAACATCACTCAGCTGAACCATTTCTGGGTCAAGGAAGAAATTAAGAAAGAAATCAAAGTCTTCCTAGAATTTAATGAAAATGAATCCACAACGTATCCAAACTTGTGGGACACAATGAAAGCAGTCTTAAGAGGAAAATTCATAGCGCTAGATGCCTATGTGAAAAACCTAGAGAAATCCCACACTAGAGACCTAACAGCTCAGCTGAAAGCCTTTGAACAATTAGAAGTGAACTCACCTAGAAGAAGTAGACGGCAGGAAATAATCAAACTTAGAGCTGAAATCAATACAATTGAAACAAAAAGAACAATAAAAAGATTCAACGAATCTAAGAGTTGGTTCTTTGAGAAAGTCAACAAGATAGATAAGCCCTTAGCCAAACTAATCAAAAAACAGAGAGATTGATTTGTTGTTCAAATCAACAAAATCAGAAATGAAAAGGGGGACACAACAACAGACCCCCAGAAAATACATAGAATTATCAGATCATATTTTGAAAATCTGTATTCCACAAAAATAGATTTCCAGCCTGTTTCTAAGCTGCCTTGCCATAGGCCAAAGTAATTTCTTTATTAACCAATGGCAATAAAACATAGTCACAGTGTACAGAAGGACAACTCACATCACTTCCCCTTTTCTGTCTAATCAAAAAGGAAGGTTTCAATTTTAACATAGTAAAATTACATATAACAGAAAAGTTATCACTCAAGAATTACAGTTACAATATTTAGTGTATTTGTATTTAGCAAAGTTATAGAAAATAATCTATCATCTATCTTATCTTTGTTTTATATCTAATTAACCTTTTATCATGACTAAGGAAAACTATAATTATAACTATCTAGTCTTTAAGTCCATCAAAGACCACAGAAGGATATATTATTACATAGATGAACTGAGCGAGGTATCACAAACCCAGAAAGATAAGTAGGGGATGTACTCATTCATAAGTAAACTTTAAACAAAAAGCAAAGCATTCCCAAGCTGCAAACCACAACAACTGAACAGCTTGGGATCTGAAACACCTTGATCCGGCACCTTGAATCCCACTCCCTCTAGAGGAACACCTGACCCAGTCTTGATATTGGGGTGTGGAAAGTGGATCTGCCAGGAATAGGTGCTGAACTAAACCACCTTGGCACCAGGGACCTCCTGTCCTTGCTGGGGAGAAGATAAAGTGATGGAGGAGAAGAGAGAGTGACTGGGATGTGTGGGAAGGGGAAGGGAGTTTGAACAAGGGGATAATGGATAGAAAAATAAGACTTTTTTTCCAAAATTCTAAAAATGACAGAGACATTTGGCTGTCTGGACAGTCATCCAAAGTTCCTTTGTAATGTCAGGGTATCATTCTTCAACATACAGGTCTAGAGTCTCTGGCAGAATTTTTAGTGAAGCAGGAAATTTGCAGAACTGCTCCACCCATTTTGGCAAGGTTTGCCAGTCACTTTTCTTTATGTCCTATAGAATGTCTGGCAGTTTTCTTTGTGAAGCAAGAAACTGAAGGATCATATTGGCTTGTTCTGGAAAAGTTCAGAGGTCACTTTCCTGTGGGTCCTGCATGTCCAGTTTATATTTTGCTTCCTGCTTGACAGCCTGCAGCATCTGTCTGATTCCACCCTTCTTCTCCTTTATCTATGCTTGAATTTCTCACCTGTCTCTAAGTTGCCTTGCTATAGGCCAAAACAGCTTCTTTGTTAGGAAATGGTATTAAAGTATATTCACAGTGTACAGAAAAACATCCCACATCAGATGTCTTTTAATTCCAGTCAGAATAGGCATGCCATCTTCTAAATTAATTTTAGATATTGCAATTTGAATGTGACCCTCCTCTCCCACAGTTTTAAGTGTTTGAACATCTCGTCCCTAGCTGGTGGTGCTGTTGTGGAAACTCTAGGAGGTGGAGAATTGCTTGAGTAAGTGGATCACCAGGGGGAAGACATTGAAGTTTTGTAGCCTGATTCCTCTTGCTGTCCCTCTTCACATTTCTGGGAATCACTGCTGCCACATCTTCCTGTCATGAGGGATGGAACTTCAAATTGTGAGCACAGATAATCCCTACCTTCTAAGTTACTTTCTGTCAGTTATTTGGCCACAAAAACAAGAAAAGTAACTAATGTCACATACTTTCCAAGCAATTAAGTATTAGAGATGATATCAGAAATGCTCAGAATGATATGGTCAGAGACAAGGGGCAGAGACCTTTGAGCTGGAACTGTTCAGGAAACCTCCTTCCTGGGACTAGCTTTCATGGTACTTTAACGTGGCATGCAAACTTCTAAAGAACCAGTAGTCCTACCCAGCTATGACACCTGTGAACCACAGCAACAAACAAAACATGATAAACTTAAGGATGAGGTTGTGGCACCCGTTCCTTGACAGTAATCAACAGCTCTCTAATTGGATTTAAGATCTGCTCAACAGGAAGGAAATCATGCCTAGCATTGGAAATCAAACCATCTATCTAGGGCTATTGATGTCAAGTATATTGGAGGAAACTCTCCAACTGCTACTTAACTAAAACCAGCATAATCCTTAACTACATGCTAATTATACTAACATACATTCTCATATTCCTAGATAACTGCAGTCTTCATCTGTCATCATGGTAACACAGACCACTGCAGAAAATAATAACCAATCAAAATACAGCCAGCTTAGGTAATTATGTGGAAAAGGGAGCAGAAAGATTGTGGGAGCCAAGGAAATAAGGAAATTATTGTGTATCACAAGATACACTTATAAAATCTCACCAACATGACTTTCTAAGCATGAGCTGAACAATAATTATGACAATAGACATGCTAACATAGGCAGGAGGAAGCTCATGAGGCCTCAAGCTTACTCAAAGAACTATAGGAAACTAAGGAGTTCTGTGAAAGTGGGGAAAATACTCTTCTAAGAAGGGTACATAAATTGCTTATTCAATTCCAGATGGTCAGTTCTTAAAACATAATCACAAGTCACATGTAGACTGAGTAGGTTGTACTTATGTATGTAGAAATGTTTGTGAATGTGTATGTAGTATGTGTACATGTGTTCATACCCATATGTATATATATACACAAATACATAACAATTTATAGAGGAGAGAGAGGTAAATACAGAAGAAGAAAGGAAGGGGGTAAAATAACAGTAAGGATGTCTGAAAAATGATAATGAATTATACAACTAATTATTTGCCTAAAAAGACCTACAATATTTCCAATTGTGTGTGTACATATACATACATAATTTTAAAAACTTTTCTCATCTGGGCTGACAACTTAGTTACAAAGCCACAGTCAGTCAGAATGTGGCTACACTTTATTTCCTATAACAATCTTCTCCAACTTTAAGGTCAGCATCTCCTTTCCTGGGACTATGTAGATGTTAGCATGTCTTCCAGTCCTCTCACAGTGGCCCAGCACAAAATTCCATTCAATGATACCAGTATTTTAAAGGCAAACATTTCAGATCTTATTCTCTGTGCTATATGAAGTATGTGCACACACACTGACAAGCTATGACGTGGAGAATGAGTGTCATGATGATGTAGAAGCACTGTTATCATCAGAATGCAGGCAATAGATTCCCCTTTTTTTGTCTTCTGTATTTGATAAATTTCCTAGGAGGAAATTAAATTTAAAAAATAGAATCTCTCACACTTTAAAAGCCAAACAAGATAATTCCAAAGGAATCCAACTTGAAATAAAATTACCCTACTTTCATGAATAAATGCTCAAAGAGAAAAATTCTTAGGTTAAGTCTCAGATTATTTCTACTTCCTCCATGTTTCTGTTTACTCTTAGTTAAAGGTGTGTTTGTGTGTGTGTGTGTGTGTGCATGAGTGTGTGTATGTGAGTATGTGTGTGTATGTGAGTATGTGTGTGTGTGAAGTTTTTGTTATAAATCTTTAGTATGTAGCTCAGTGTTTTCTCAAACGCATGCATGATTCTCCTGCTTCAGCATCCTAAATGCTAGAATTATAAGACATGCCTGGCCAGCTACAAGTTCTTGAGCTCTAGATAAACTCTGGATTTTGAGCTTGGATTATATCTCATTGTTATGAATACTGTTTTAAGCTTTGGAAACTGTGTTCATGCAATGACCCAAGGTTATCCCTTTACAGTTTATTTTACTGTCTTTGGTTACACCAATGAGAGTGGCCCTCATGTCTTTCTTGATCGATAACCATTAAAGTCAGAATCTCATTAATGTCTGCTGAGACACTAAGAATCTATTGCTGGTTTTGCAAACATTTCTGATGGCAATGGACCTGCAGTCAACTTTCCTGGTTGCAACTCTCAGCAGACTCCTTCCATCTCAGGTCTTACAGATGCTTTCCTAACCCTCATCTCAGGTCACCCATAAGATTTTTTATCATGCACCACTGTACTGAGTGTCTTATTGTGCTCACTGCCAGTCTAAGGGAAGGTCATGAAGACTGCTTTCTTCAGCTACTTCCAAGTGGTGAGAGACATTTCCTGAAAATGAGTCAGCCTATCTGTTTCTGTGGAATAAATATTTGTCATAAAGAGCAAAACTCCCTGAATATCTCATCTTTGTTCGTGAGTCTGAACTTTCTTTCATTTCCTTTGTTCACAATTTCTGCTTATTACCTTTATTTCATCATAAATAAACTTAGGAATTTATTCTTGATTCCCTGATATATAGAATGAGGCTTCTCAGCTCAATTTGGCTCCCACAATCTGTCCATTGTTAGCAATATTACTTATTACTTCAAAGATGACAAATTATATACTGAATCTTTGTTCCTCATTATGGCAGATGTGAGGAAGTGACTCATTCATACCCACTTTCAACAGTTCTTTTCTCCAGCTTTGGCTATGTCCCTTCTTTCTGCTTTCAACATGAGCAGGAAGCTGGGGGAGGCTACAGTCATTTGTAGTTGTACGTCAGAAGAAAAGACAGAGATAGCAGATCCTCATTAAGACATTGACAAGTTTATCCACATAGGGTTGAGGTCGATGATACTCACATGTTCCTCTCATCATTTTTAATGCCCATTTTCTTGTTACTTTCAATTTAAAGCTACTGACTGATGTATTGTTCAGACAATTTGTTGTCATTGTCCTTGACTCTCCATTGTATGGAACAAGTAAGTGGAGGTACCTCCTCAGTTCTCTTCTCTGGCAATCTCTATTTACTGCATTATTATTTCCCCATCAGGGTTTCTAACTCTTACAGGCTGTTCTGTCATGGTAATTAACCCATCTCAGGTTTAGTCTTAATTAATCTAAAATTTGATAAATAGTGAACAGCAATATAATTATGTTATGATCAGACTCAATTAGAACCTCAGATTGTGATTGGATTCTGAGAAACACCTATCCAATCCAAAGGGGAACCTTGAATTGCAGTGGATTGTAGTTTTTTGGCTCACTAAATTGTGATTTAGTTGGTTTACATCTTGTTTCACCATAGCTTTACTGTACATCAGTTTTCTAAAGTGTGTGTGTATGTGTCTGTCTGTCTGTCCGTTAGTAAGTGGAGAATGTGTTTGCATGTGTGTGTGCCTGTCTCTTAGTGTATGTAGTATGTATGTGTGTGCATGCATGATCTGTTTCTCAGTGTGTGTAGTATGTATATGTGTGTGTATGTCTGTCTGCCTGTCTTTCAGTGTGTGTACTATGCATATGTGTGCCTGTGTGTGTGTGTCACCAAGATTGACATTAGGTTTTCTCCTCAGCTACTCTTGACCTAAATGAGACAGGATCTCTTACCGAATCTGAAGCTTGCCATTTTGGCTAGACTGGCTTGCCAATAGGCACCCTAGATCTCCCTGTCTCCACTCTATAGTGCTGAGATTACAGATGCATTTTGCCACACTCAGCTTTTGCATGGGTAGTGAGGATCTGAACTTGGGCACAAATGCTTGTCCAGAGCCCTTTATTTTAGCTGAACTTGGAAAGTGAACTTTGCAGGTTGTGTGCTAGTATTTTACTTAGAAGATTCTTTAATAAATATTTATTATGTCCCAAATGTGGAGGGATTCAGGTGTTAGCTGTCAAAGCTTGGAGACTAGAGTGCTGGGAGCCTGAATGGGGCTAAGATATTGACCTCCTTCCTGTTTGTTCCTGCATTCTCAGGGAATGGATCAAACCATGAGACATTTCCACTCTCCAAAAATTGTCTTAAGGTTCAATTTATATCAGTAAGTGTTTATATAACCCCTTAACAAATATTAATCCTTTATATGATACCCTGCCACTAAATTTTCCACAATACCCAAATATATACTAAGGTGCTTTAGGTACTGAAAAATTAAAATATAAAGCAATGTCTTCTGTGCTGTTATGAGGCATATATTCTAAATTAGTTTCTAATTAAAATTTATCAATGTGTTTTTGAATACCCATTGATATTAGCAGCCTTTCCTTTTAGGCCTGTGATCATTCTCCAGACTGAAATACTGAGCTCCCAACACTTCTGTGTCAGGTTCTGTCAACTCTCTTGTTTCCATTATTGGAATTAACTCAGCATGCAAGCACTTTCTTAGTGCAAACAGGTATTGAAATTGCAAATCAAAATGGCTGTTTTCATTTCCCCATCCCAATTAATTAATAATGTATACGTATGTAATATATTCTTGAGACACTTATCGTTCTACCTCTCTTATTTTCCTCCAGCCCCACTAGACCCCTCCTCCTCCAACCAAGTAAGTCCCCATCCTGCCTTCAGGTGTTTTTGTTGTAATTTATAATCAAGTGGATTTAGTCAGGTCTACTCACACAGGCATGGGTGTGAAGCTGTCCACTGGATCTCAATAACCAATTTATAACTGCTTAATTACAGGCTCAGTCTCATACTGACCTGGCGTAGGCAACTCAGCTGTTGTGGATTCATGTGGAATGACACAGGCATGTAATTCCCAGAAGAAAACATTTCACAAGTCTCTTCTGTATTGTCTTACATTCTTTCTACTGTGATGTTCCCCAAACACTGGAGAAGCATCCTGTTTGAAAAGCTGAGCACTCAATACTCACTTGTTTTGGGCACATTGATCATCCACAAGTCTCTAAATCATCTGCTGATTACAAAGAAAAGCTTCTTTAATAAAGGCTTTGATAAATATTTAGGAGGCATTTTGACAACATGTTTGTTGTCAAAGTAATATGTTTACCCATAATGCCTATGATGTTTCCAGTCGCGAGCCTTTGACCAGCTCACGATATTGGTCATGAACTCCTTCCTAATTTTATCGTCACTTCAATTTCATTTCTTGCTTCAGATATACTTAAATTATTATTTAAATGGTCATTTCTTATTCTAATTTTGATAGGTCACATGCATATAGAGCTTTATCCATTTTACTTAGACTCCCAAATTTAGTAAAATATAAGCTTTAGCCGGTATTGATGATTTTCTGAATTTCACTGGTGTCTCTTATGTTTCCTTTTTCCCCTAGTTTTATTAATGTGGTTTTTATCTCTGTTGGTTGATTTGACTAAAGTGTTTTAAATCTTATCTTTCCTAGAACTGACTCTTTAGTTCATTGACTCATTGCATTTTTTCACTTCAATTTCATTGATTTTTTGACATCATCTTAATTATTTCTCCATGGCTACTGATTTTGGATTTGGTTTCTTCTTTTTTTCCCTCCAAGTCCTTAAGGTAGACATTTAAGCTATTTATTTTAAGTTTTCATTATTTTTTTTAAAGTTTATCTTAAGTTAAAATTAAGATAACATTAATTTATCTAAATTTTTGATTTAGACACTTAGAGCTACTTCACCTTTGAATCTGCTCTTGTCAGCAATAACAGCTACTCTATCAGAGTCAATATATCTTTGTCTAGTCTGACTCTGCTCTTGGGTAATCTACCTTAAGTCAGGTCTGGATCTCTCCTTCAGGTTCTGTTGTATTTGTGAGTCCCTGTGTTCCTTATCCTTGGTCAGTTCTGACCTGCTCCTTTTTTTCACAGCCTCTGTTGCTTGTTGTCCTTTTCACCTTTGTGTGTGTGTGTGTGTGTGTGTGAGGACATGTGTGTGTGTGAGGACATGTGTGTGTGTGAAGACATGTGTGTGTGTGTGAGGACTGACATGGCTTCTTTGCACTTGTATCATAAGAACTTTTTGACTGAAGTTATCCTCTGAACCTTCATATGTTTTAAAAAGTGACATTTTAGTGAAAAATCTCACTATGTTTTAATCAATGAATTTATAAGATATTTAACAGTTTTAATTTGAAATTCCAATTCCTTAGAAACATCATGAAATGCACAAAATAGTTGACATGTGTTCTAACAGGACAGAATGAGCGGTTTTCTCTCCATTTGCTTGATTAATTTTCTTTTCTTTTGTACTAATGAGTCAAAAATTTTAATGTGTTTATTATCTGTAAAATAGAAATAGCTATGGTAACTATGTTACCTAAATTGGAGAAAGTGTTAAGTGTTTAAAAAAAATTGTGAAAATACAAAGTGTATGTATTGGTATCTGTTATTAAAAATTACTAATTACAAAAGAAAGTTGTGGAATAGGTCTTATTACAACTATACCTGGTTAATATGAAATTCTTCATAAGCATGATATCATATATTAAATCACCTTATAATTTTAATATATCATGTCACTAACTAAAATGGACCAAAAATGGAGGAACATTAATCTGGAATTTCAACAAATAGCTTTTCCACTTATATTCATATTTTACTCAAACTGACCATTCTTTTGGATATTTCTCATAAACACAAAATGATATAAGTACTCCCATAATTGCAAGTAAATAATTATTTCTAAGTGGTGTGTGAACCAGTGTGATGACTGGAATTAGCAGTGAGCTTTTCTTTTGGCATCTTGCAAACAGCTAAACACAGTCTAAGCTCTTTCTTGCATTTACCTTTAATTAGTAAGTTCAGCAAACACAAAGAAGTTACTGAACTGATATGAAGAATAATTGTCTTAATTTTCTTATTTATGCTTTCACAGATTCCTTAATGCTTTTCTCATTTGATAATCCTAAAAAATTTCTCCTAGTAAAGGAGAGATATGGAGTTAATTCTAACAGAGCAAGATTGGAGTCTGTCATGGTAGCCAGAATCATATTAGTGGGGATTTAAGTTTTAAAAATGAAATTGAATGAATTAAGAAGCAAAAAAGCTTTTTGACATTTTGTTGTTTTGAATTTATAATCTGCCTGTTTCTCGAGTATTGAGATGATGAAAAATAAAATGCATATTAATTTGTTAAGTTCTTCCATGTGTTGCTTTCGAACAACAATTTTTTTTAAAAAACTATATAGCTTGCTTTGATGATTAAGAAAATATTTTAACATGCATAAATAAGATAAATACTATGCAAACAAGAATACTGGCCTTGGAATTTACCTCTTGTCAACTAGCCTCTAACATCTGTCTAGAAGCTTCTATTCTGAATCTTTTTGTGAATAAAAAAAATGTTTGATACAGAGTCTCTCTATGTAGTCCTGACTGTAGACCAGGCTGACCTTAAACACATAGAGATATACCTACCTCTTCCTTCTAGCACTGGATTAAAGAAAGGTGAGTGTCACTACACCAGGCAGAAGCTTATTTTGAGACATGTTTAAAATACTTGAGTATTGTGTACTGAATTCAAATCCAAATCACAAATAGATAATAGATATAGAAATTCTAATGATAGTTTTTCATATATACATAAATATCTGTAAAGAGTGTGGTACTAGAAAGGGAAGAGTATGGAGACACACAGAATGCATTCTTCTAATTTCTATGTGTCTAGCAGAAATATACAAAATTAAGGATCGATCAAGCAGATAACAAAACCCAGTGTGCTGTTAACATTGAGTGGAGAATATTCTGATAACCATTTTATTCATGATTATTTAATCAGTAAGTGGGTGCTGTCATAGTCACTTCATTATTTCATGGATTCTGTGAGTTTGGACAAGATATACTGTGAATATGGCTGGATTCTCCTCTGTGATGTGTACAGTGTGAGTCGAAATCATCTGAAGACTTTCATTTGTGTGGATGGTTGATGGTCTGAGATGACTGGAAGTCTCTATATTTCCTCTCCATATGCTGTGACTTCCTCACAGCATGGCAGCTCTAGGCAGTGATGCATTACACTAAGAGTTCCTGGAAAGAATATCCTGTGAGGAAGACAAAAGTTGCCTCAGTTGTGTAGCTTGGTCTCTTTAAGGGGTCCCTGGCAGTGGGATCAGGATCTATATCTGATTCATGAGCTGGCTTTTTGGAGCCCATTACTCATGATGGAGCATTCTCAGCCTTGATGCAGAGGGAGGAACTTGGATCTGCCTAAACTGAGTGTACTAGACTTTGCTGGTTCCTCATGGGAGGAGACCTTACCCTTTTGGAGGAGAGGCTGGAGGCTGGTAGGGGGGGAAGAGGAAGGAGGGCTGAGAGGAGGATTTGTGCTTGGTATGTAAAATTAATTTTAAAAATTCTTAAATAAAAACATTGCCTCACATTTTACGATGAAACTTGGGAGGTTACAGAGTCACTGTTTCTGTGTTTTATTGATTGAAGTAGTTATAGGTATCAAGAAAAAATGTCCCCTTCTTTCAAAATTCTCTGGAAAGTTTTCCAATTGTTAGATTAGAGGGATCCCCCCCACAACCCTACTATTTATGCAAAACAGCAAAATGATAAATTGATTACTCAACCAGTGAGGTTCATTCCTAGCACTCATTCCAAATTAGAGATAAATTACAGTTCTGAGGATTCAATTTATCATTTTTTTTTTGTGCTACAGGTGAGTTGAACATTTCCCCAAATGCAAATATTCTAGTAAGATTTTCCCCTGAAATAAAACTGAAAACTTTTCAATAAATAAACACTACAAGGTGGATCAGCTCAGCATCCACTCCAGGCACGTCCTATTAACTCATCCTAATGTCGTGACTGGATTAGGTGTTCCACAGGAGAGAATGGGCTCGGAAGTACGAATCCATGGATGGAAACACAGCCTGTTCCCTCCCCTCCAGGCTCCACTGATTGCCCAAATCGGTGGACAGCTGCTTATCCTTGGAGGGCCTAGTTCCTTTTCTTGATGGTTCCCTAGTAGTTGTTCTTAATTCACTGAGCTCCCCAGAGCTCCAGCCAGTCATCACTGTACGAGTTTTCCTCATAAGCCCTATCCCCTGGCTCATATAGACTCTCCTCTCCTGCTCTCAGCTGAAAAAGGAGCTCAGCCCAGTGCTCAGTCATGTATCTCTGCCTCTACCTCAATTCATTGTTGGATGTATGTTCTATGACAGTACTTGTGGTCACTATTCATTTGATTATAGGGGAAGTACTGTCTAGGTGACACCTTCACCTAGGTTGGAGACCTAGGCAGGGACATCCTGTGAGTTCTTATAGGTGACCCTAGCACTTGGTCTTTTTCCAACCCCACATTGGTTTCCTTTGTTAAGATCCTCATCTCTCTTTTTTTTCTCCCTTGTTGTGGTTTCTCTCACTCTATCATCCCCTTCTCTCATGATTCATTTCCACCTCTTCTTGGTTGCAACTCCTTATTATCTAAGGTGGTCTTCTCTATTTCTCTTCCTAGGGTCTCTCTTAAGTTCCTTCTGATTCCAAGCTTTTGGGGAAGGGGTTGTGGTTTGCCTTTTGTCTAAAGTGCACTAATGAGTGAGTACATTCCCTGCCTATCTTTCTGGGCTTGTGATAGCTTGCTCAGGAGGATAGTCTCCAAACCCATCCATTTGCCTGTAAATTTTAGGATATCATTTTTTCTCATTAATCCATTCTGCAGTTGATGGGCATCTAGGTTGTTTCTAGGTTCTTCCTATTACAAATAATGCTGCTATAGACATAGTTGAGCTAATGCCTTTGGAGTGTGAATCAGCATCTTTATGGTATATGCCCAGGAGTAGTATTGCTGGATCCTTGGGGAGATTGGTTCCCAGTTTTCTGAGAAACTGCCATACTGCATTCCAGAGTGGCTGAACAAACTTACACTCTCACCAACAATTTAAGTTTTGTGAAGGGTGATATTTTTGGATCTATTTTCATTCTTCTACATACTATCATCCAGTTATGCCAACACCATTTATTGAAGATACTATCTTTTTTCCATTGGATACTTTTGGCTTCTTTGTCAAAAAGCAAGTGTTTATAAGGTGTGTGGGTAAACGTCTGGGATTTTGATTCTATTCCATTGATTTACAAGTCTGTTTTTATGCCAATACCAGGCTGTTTTAATTAGTATATACTCTGTAGTATAGCTTGAAGTCAGGGATGGTGACGCCTCCTGAAGTTCTTTTATTGAGAAGGATTGTTTTGACAATCCTAGATTTTCTGTTATTCCATATGAAGTTGAACATTGTTCTTTCAAGGTCTGTAAAAAATTGTGTTGGGATTTTGATGGGTATTGCATTGAATCTGTAGATTGCTTTTGGTAAAATTGCCATTTTTACTATGTTTATCCTACCTCTCCAGGGGCATGGGAGATCTTTCTATTTTCTGACATCTTCTTTAATTTCTTTCTTCAGTGACATAAAGTTTTTTTGGAAGAGGTCTGCTTCTTCTTTGGTTAGAGTTATGCCAAGGTATTTAATGCTGTTTGCAGCTATTATAAAAGTGATGTTTCTCTTATTTCTTTCTCAGTCCTTTTACCTTTAGTGTATAGGAAGGCTACTGATTTTTTGTGAGTTGATCTTTTACCCTGCTATATTGCTGAAGGTGTATATGGTAGAATTATGTTACCGATTATATCATCTGGAAATAGAGATAGTTTGACTTCTTCCTTTCTGACTTGTATCCCTTTAATCTCCTCTTGTTCTTATACTGCTTTAGCTAGAACTTTGAGAGCTCTATTGAATAGATAAGGAGAGAGAGGACAGCTCTGTCTTGTTCCTGACTTTAGTGGGATTGCTTTGAGTTTTTGTCTATTTAGTTTGATCTTGGCTGTTGGCTTGCTGTATATCACCTTTATTATATTTAGGTATTTTCCTTGTATTCCTGACCTCTCCAGAACTTTTATCATGAAGGGGTGTTAAATTTTGTCAATTTCTTGCATATTAATTTAGCCATTTTATCATAACTTAAAAAAATTCGATAGGAATAAAGCATTTTTTCCATTTAGTTATTTAATTATGTTTGAGCAGAAATAATTTTAAACACCTATGGTTTTATATAATATTCTAAAAATAATTTTCAACAAGTCTGTTAAGGTTATGTGATTTGTTAATTTTTTGGATGTGTGTAGATGAGAGGGAAACGTTCGTTGTGTATATGTGAGTGCTTGTGTGTGCTCATACTTGCATGTGTGTATACATGTATGTGTGTGCAGACATGGTTGTGAACAGGAGCACTTGTATGTATATTTGTGGTCAGAAGTCAGCACTCAGTGTCTTTATGTACCACTCCTTCTGTCTTCTGAGATGAGTATCTAACTAGAGCTGGGACTCACTGCTTTGGCCAGATTGCCTATATAACTCCCAGGATCAGCCTGTCTCACCCACCGTTCTGAGTTCCTATTTGCTTGCTGTCACATCTGGCATTTACATGTGCACTGTGGATCCCAATGCAGCCCCTTGAGCTGTTCCCTTGGCACCTTTTCTCTAATAAATATAGAGCATGACTTATAGTTTCATTGTTCTTCCTGAATTGTCACACTCTCATGACTTTGATAAAGATTAAAACTCTGTCCTTGGACAAAGAAGCATTTTAATTGAGCTTCTTAAGGATAAAAATTCTATTAAGTACGTTTAAATTCATGTAATAATAAGTTTAACAATATATGCTATAATTTTATCACTTAGATTTAAAGAAATTGAAAATTCAAAAAAAGATGAATTTTAATAGGATACAAGAAGACTTTCTTTGGTGTGGTGAGAAAACGTTCTGAGAAGATTCAGATTTTAAGTGTTTAATACATTACTTTCATTTTTGGTACAGTTTTTTTAAATGTGACTATATTTCCATTATTTATGCACACAGTTAAATACTCAGAAAAATATTAATAGAATTAATAGCTGGAATAAAGACAGATTGTTAGAAGCAAGGCCTACAAAACCAAGGCACAAGGCAAAACAGAGGACTATGTCTGATTCACAAAACTGTGTCACAAAAGACACAAGAAAGGAGCCAAAGTCTCACTAGCATGTTTATGAAGGGCAGTGGTAACATGGCAACCTGGATGAGAAACACAGGGAAGCTGATCCACATGCGATGGATGGAGTCAGAAAAGTCAAAATAAAACCAAGATAAGGAAATGAATAGTTACTGTCTTCTTTGTACTGTTCTGATAAAATACTTTGCAGCTAGGCATTCTACAATGTAAAAGTAATTACTTAGCTCACAATTCTAGAGATTGGAGCATGTGGTCCTGTTATCCACTAGGAAGTGGTAAAGGCTTTAGGGCAGATGGTTTCACAGTGGTATGAATGATGGAGTGTGGCCATTTAGTAGAAAGACAAGAAGCAAGAAGTGGGGAAACCACAGGTTTGCTCTTTTATGACAACCCACTCTTGTGGAAATTAGTGTACTCCTCCTACTTGATCTGCCTCACTCTGCAAATCTAGCATCCAAGTATTCATCAGATTGTGCTCTGTAATCTAGTTGCTTTCCAGTAGGCTCCTCCTCTTAAAGTTCTATTGCTTTAGTCTCACACTCTGGGGTCTAACCTCCAGCACATGATCTTTGACAGGCATAGCAAGTGACAGAATATATTTGACAAAAATAAAAGCATTTCGAGACCAATAGGAGTTTTTGCAGGAATTCTAAGAAGAGCCAAGTTCTTAGAGAAGAAAGTCATCTTCAAGTTAGAGGAGGAATAAATATCTGTAAGTGTAACAGGATGACTCTGATGGAGCTGCAGAATGTCTGTGAAAACACAGGCTTCTTATGCAGATACAGATAAACAGCATGAAACATGTTTGACACAAGAAAGTAGATATCTGCTCATATCAGGGATAACGAAAAATAAAATGACAAAGTTATCATACAGAAGAGGTAGACCATCTGCAAAGCAATGACAATTGAAGTTAGAACAGATCTGTCAATAAGACAAAGGTTAAAAGAAGATGGAGAGGCACATTAAGTGGGTCTAAGGCAGTTGATGTATCTTTTGTATTTATCTAAGCTGGAGCAGAAAATAGGTTAAAGTAGGGAGGTTTGTAGACACCAGAAAGTTAAGAAGATATTTCTGAGATTTCACCCTATCTGATATAGAAGACAGATAGAAAATATGTGGCATATACAGCAGCTATGGATGCAGAGAATAGTTTAAAGATAATAAGATAATAACTAATTATGTTATCTGCAATTCACTGAGTAACGTAGAAGTTGAAGATTTTCATTTTAGTTAGGGTTTCTCTTGCTCTGATAAAATACCATAGCTAAAAGTAACTTTGGGAAAATAAGGGTTCATTCCATCAAATGGTTTTTAGGTTAGTATCCATCCCTGAGGAAAGTCAGGGCAGGAACTCTACGCAAGAAACCTCCTGGAGGCAGGACCTGAAGCAGAGGCCATGGAAGTGTGCTGCTAATTGGCTTGCTCTCCCTGGCTTGCTCAGCCTGCATTCTTATATAACCCAGAACCACCTTCCCAAGAATGGGAATGCCAACAGTGGGCTGGATCCACACATATGAATCATTAATCTAGAAAAATGCCCTACAGACATTGTTATAGAGGCCAATTTTGTAGAAAAGATTCCCTCTACTTAGCTATGACTGTTTGTATGAAGATGGAAAGTCAACCAGCATAATTACTGATGATCAAGAGGACTTAAAATTGAATGATACACAATCCCAAATTTATTGTAATTAAATATGCAAATACAAGGAAAAGAAAAATGTGTGGATATATGTTACATATTCAATAAAACGTGAATATTTGGGAATTCTTAAACCTTGAATACAAAGATAAACAGCTGAGTCAGTCACACGTACCTTTGATCCTAGCACAGGGAAAGCTGGGAGTGGCGACCAACACCCTTGATCCCATAACTCCAGACACAGAACTTCTGTTTCTGTGAGTTCAAGGCTACATGCCTTTGATCTTAATCTGGATGGGATAGGGTATATAAGAGCTCATAGAAACCAGGCAGACACAGAATGACTGGCAAAAGCAACTGGCACCAGAAGCGAGGCTGAGGAAGTTATAAGACAGCTGGGTGAGAGTTGACTGTGGTGTTTCTTCTTTCTGATATTTCAGCCTTCCCCGATATTTAGCTACTATATTCAAGCTACTACAAAAATGGACACCAGATATAGCCACACAGCCTGCTGGTGACCATGTGGAGATGAATGAGCTTTCTTTCAGTGTGGAGTGAAGAAAGATAGCAAAGTAAGCTGTTGCTATTTGGTAAAATTGTAAATCATTATGCACTCATATAATAAAAACCATATGGAAAATTTGACTTAGATGTCAGATTCTTTTACAAAAATGATAATTGCATTATTGTTTAAAATAGCACAAATTGGAAACAATACCTATGTTAAATAGCCCAAGAATGAATAAGAAAGATAACACAGTAAATTGTACACACTGAGAATGAATGAACACTGGCTGTAAGCTATGATTAGAAAACTCACATGGGCTAGTCTAAATGTGAAATGTTTCTACAAAATAGTACATAAAACATAATACCATTGATATGAAAGTGAGACAATAAAGTAATATACTACTATATTTAATGTGTGTATAATAAGAGTTACAGGAAAGGTAAATGTCAAAATCCTATGTATTGTCATTTGTGAAGACTGAGATGGTAGATAGAACAGAGTGTACATAGCCGGCGGCGTCCCAGCGCACTCTGGAGCAGGAGCAGCTGAACTCTGCACCTGGCCACACACACAGCTCCTGCTGCTGAGGGAATCTGCAAGGATCCCTACTGCGACCCCGAACTGAGTGAACTGAGCAAACCAACTGCAGGGGTCTCTGAGGGGCGGATTCGAACCCTGACCAGAGGTGAGGAGGGTTCGACAGGCCTCAGCACCTGTATCCTGGCCTGGGAGGGAGAGTTGAGCTCCCATTGCTTCCGGTCCCACAACCAGGACCAGTGCTCTCTGCAGCGTCCCAGCACACTCTGGAGCAGGAGCAGCTGAACTCTGCACCTGGCCACACACACAGCTCCTGCTGCTGAGGGAATCTGCAAGGCTCCCCACTACGACCTCGAACTGAGCGAACCAACAACTGCAGGGGTCTCTGAAAGACAGAATCAAACCCTGACAAGAGAGGTGACAGGAGACACACAAACCAAAGTGCCACAACTGACCAGGACCCATCTAATCGTGAACCACTGAAGCCATGGGCAAACGTCAGTGCAAGAAATTACATAATAATACAAAGGGCAATATGGTAACTACAGAAGAGAGTGGCGATCTTACAAATACAAGACCTGAACTGAGCAATGAAGAGGAAACAGAAGGAAGCAACACCAAAAATTCCTTTT
>PVIH01010096.1:0-77771 GCA_004025045.1 Sigmodon hispidus
ATCATCAAAAAGGAATTTTTGGTGTTGCTTCCTTCTGTTTCCTCTTCATTGCTCAGTTCAGGTCTTGTATTTGTAAGATCGCCACTCTCTTCTGGAGTTACCATGTTGTCCTTTGTAGTATTATGTAATTTTTTGCACTGACGTTTGCCCATGGCTTCAGTGGTTCACGATTAGATGGGTCCTGGTCAATTGTGGCACTTGGGTTTGTGTGCCTCCTGTCTCCTTTCTGGTCAGTGTCTGATTCTGTCTTTCAGAGACTCCTGCAGTTGTTGGTTCGCTCAGTTCGAGGTTGTAGTGGGTAGCCATGCAAATTCCCTCAACAGGAGCTGTGAATGTGGTCAGGGGCAGAGTTTACCTGCCCCTGCTCCAGAGTGCGCTGGGATTCTGCAGACAGCACTTGGTCCCGGGATCGGAACCGAAAGCAATGGGAGCTCAACTCTCCCTCCCAGGCTGGGATATAGGCGCTGAGGCCTCTTGCCAGCTTCTCACCTCACCTCTGGGCGGGGTCTGAATCTGCCCTTCAGAGACCCCTGTAGTTGGTTAGCTCAGTTCGAGGTCGTGGCGGGGTTTCCCTCAGCAGGAGCTTGGATGTGGTCAGGGGCAGAGTTTACCTGCCCCTGCTCCAGAGTGCGCTGGGATTCTGCAGACAGCACTCGGTCCTGGGAGCGGAACCGGAAGCCCTCTGTGGTTCTTTATGAGTGTTGCTTAGTTGATTTTGTGATGGGCTGTGTTCTCATAGTGGCCTTGACCCCTCTGGTTACTACAACTCCCCATCTCCCCATCTTTGGCTGATTTCCCATAGCTCTGCCTGGTATTTGACTGTGCATTGGTTTAGCTTGGTTGTGCATTGGCTATACATAGTGTTTGGTTTCTGCATCTGCTCCCATCAATTGCAGATGGGATGGTGCTCCTCTGATGACAGTTGGGCGGACACTGATCTATGAGTATAGCAGATTATCACTAGCAATCATTTCATTGAATTTGTTTTACCAAGTCATGTTTGGTTCTATCCTAAGTCTCTGGACTGTCCATCCTCTGGTTTCTGCTTATTCAGGAACTGTCAGGCTTGGACTTCTTTTTGTGCTGGGCCTCAAGTTGAATATTTCATTGATTGGCCACTCCTACAAGTTTTGCACCATCATTACCCCAGCACATCCTAGAGGCAGGTACATATTATAAGTTGAAGTTTATAGCTGAATTGGTGTCCCAGTCTCTCTGCTGGAAGTCTTGCCTGGTTATAACAGATGGCCTGTTTAGGCTCTGTGTGTTATTACTAGGACTGTTTCTTAGGGTCACTCTAAAAGATTCCAGGGAGTTTCCACTACACTAGGTTTTCATAGTGCCTCACAAATGTCCTCCAGGTCCCGTTGTCTTTCCAAGTACTCTCTTCCTCCACAATTACCACCTTACTCTTAATATCTCCTGTTCTCATCCTTACTCACCACCTCAGTCCACTCACATAGTTTATCCTATTTACCCTTTCCACAGAGATCTATGTGTCCCACCTTGAGCCTGAAGTTGTTACTTAACCTCTTTGAGTTTATGAATTATATCATGATTATCTCTTAACAGCTAATGTGCATTTATAAGTGAGTATATAGCATGCTTGTCTTTCTGGGTCTGGGTTATCCCAAACGGGATGAGTATTTTTCTGGTTCTATCCATTTGCCTGCAGATTTTATGATGTCATTGTTTTTTATAGCTGAGTAATACTCCATTGTATGTATATATATATGTGTATGTATGTATATATATACGTATATACATAAATATATATCACATTTTCTTCATCTCTTTTTCAGTTGAGAGGCATCTAGGTTGTTTCCAGTTTCTGGAAGTTATGAATAAAACTGCTATGAACATAGCTGAGCAAGTGTCCTTTAGGTATATATCCAAGACTAGTATAGCTGCGTCTTGAAGTAGATCGATTCCCAATTTCCTAAGGAACAGCCATATTGATTTACAACGTAGCTGTACAAATTTGCACTCCCACCAGCAATGCAGGAGTGTTGCCTTTGTTCTACAGCCTCACCATCATGAACTGTCAGTTATGTTATTGATCTTAGCCATTTTGATGGGTGTAAGATGAAATCTCAAAGTTATTTTGATTTGTATTTTTCTGATGGCTAAGGATGTTGAACATTTCTTAAAGTACTTCTTGAGTATTTAAAAGTTTTCTGTTGAGATTGAAAATTCTCAACTTAGATATGTACCCCATTTTTAATTGTATTATTTATTTTGTTATTAATGACTAATTTCTTGAGTTTTTTTTCAGTTCTTTGTGTATGTTGGATATTAGCCTTCTGTCAGAAGTGAAGTTCATGAAAATCTTTTCCCATTCAGAAAGCTACTTATTTGTTCTATTGATCACCTGTGCTATCAGTGTCTGCTGTTCAAGACAACAAAACAGTTTTCTTCTGTGCCAGTGCTTTCAAGGGTAGTCCCCTTTTCTCTTCTGTTAGATTCACTGTGTCTGGTTTTATGTTGAGGTCTTTGATCCATTTGGACCTGAGTTTTGTGCAGGGTGATAGATATGTTTTTTTGTAGCCTGACAGAGTTAAACTATCACCATTTGCTGATTTTTTTTTCTATTTTGTGTATCTGGCTTCTTTAGGTGTGTGGATTTACATGTGGGTCTACTATTTAATTCTACTGATCAATCTTTTTCTTTTTTGTGCCATAAAACTATGTTGGTTTTATTACTATATCTCTGTACTAGAACTTGAAATCAGGCATGGTAATCGCTCCATGTACACACACACACACACACACACACACACACACACACACACACTTGTTAGGTCCATTTGGTTCATAACATCTGATAGCTCCAGTATTTCTCTTTTTAGTTTTTGTCTGGATTACCTGTCTGAGGGTAAGAGAGAGGTATTGACGTTTCCCAGTATTTTGCAAATGTGGATACCCTTGCATGAGATGTTACCTTTGTGAATATTTCCTTTGAGGAGCATAAGGTGTTCTTCCCTATCTCTTGTGATTAATTTTGCTTTAAAATCTATTTTGTTAGATATTAGAATAGCAACAACAGTTGTTTATTAGGTTCATTTGCTTGGAAAGTTTTTTTCTATCCCTATACTCCGAGGTAATGTCTATCATTGATGTTGAGGTGTGTTTCTTACATGCAGCAAAAGATGGACCCTGTTATTGCTTTTGTTCTGTTAGTCTTTTATTGGGAATTGAGTCCATTAATATTGAGAGATATTAATGATTAATTCCTACTATTTTGGTGGTGGTGTGGTTGTATGTGTTTTCCTTCTGCTTTTGATGGTGTGAAACTATTTATTGCCTATATTTGTTTGTGTGTAGTTAACTTCCTTGGGTTAGAGTTTTCCTTCCAGTACTTTCTGTAAGGCAAGATTTGTGGATAGATATTGGAGTCTCCATTGAGAAGTCAGGTGTAATTCTAATAGGTCTGCCTTTATATGTTACTTGACCTCTTGTAGAAAGAGGTTTCTGTCCCTGGTACAGGCCCACAGACCTGCTGTCCCAGGCGCCTCACCTCCCACCACTGCTTAGGCCCCCTAAAGCGACTCAGATGTTTATAGTAATTTCATGCTGTTTTGCCTATGTCTCAGACATATTGCCACCTAGCTCTTTCATCTTAATTCAACCCATCTCCATTATTCTGTTCTGCCACGTGTCCCATGGCTCACCTGTGTTCCTTACATCTTGACTCTTGGGCTTCTGGATCATGTCTCTGTCTTACTCCACCCTCCTTCTTCTACCTATGCTTCGATTTCTCCACTTCCTTCTTCTCTGGTCTCTGCTATGGCCAAAAGAGTACTTTATTCACACCTCATAGACATCCCACATCACTTCCCCTTTTCTGTCTAATCAAAAAGGAAGATTTCAATTTCAACATAGCAAAATTATATGTAGCAAAACAGCTATCAAGCAAGAATTACAGTTACGATATCTAGTCTATTTGTATTTAGCAAAATTTAAAAAATATTCTATCATCTGTTTTATCCTGTGAGTCTAAAGTTTCATATCTAATATACCTTTTAAAGTAACTAAGAAAACTATACTTATAATTCTCAAATCTTCAACTACATCAAAGAACACAGAAGGATATAATATTACCCAAGTAAACAGGAAGTACAAGCAACTTCCAAAATCTAGAAGGGACAGAGATGACACTTGTGTGCCACCCAAAGTTTGTTTGTAATGTTGGGGCATTCATCTTCAGCCTACAGGCCCAGAATCTCTGGAATACCTTTCAGTGAAGCAGGAAATTTGAAGGACTGCTCTGCCCATTCTGGCATGGTTCATCAGTCATTTTTCCTTGTGTCCTAAAGTGTGTCTGGCAGATTTTTCTGCAGAACAGGAACATGAAGGACCATTTTGGCTTGTTCTGCCAAAGTTCGGAGGTCACTTTGCTATGGTTCCTGCATGTCCAGTTTATACAGCATACTGTCAAGCAATCAATACAAGAACAGTTTCCTTTCCAGTGGCTAACCACTGCCACAAACAAAGTAAATTCCATATGGAGTTTCTTCAGTGCCCATTATTCTCTTAAAGTATATTAGTGCTGCCAGGAGCAGACCTGTCTCACTGTCCAGAAAAGTCTAAGTTCTTATAAATATTTTAAATGCCACATTCTATGTGTCTTAGAAGTGTTTGAAGATAATCTAACTAACTGAAATATTTATTTGTATACCTAAAAACCTAACTACCATGACTATAAGTTTGGCTATCTTATATGACTATTAATCCCATTTCTTAATTATACATTATAATTTTAAACGAGTTACATAAACATTGTACCTTAAACAATAGTAGAAAAATACATACAGCATAATGAAATTGACCTTAAATTTGTATCAATAAACCAAAATCCATACTAATGTAAAAAATATTTTTAAATTAACAGCTGATTTTTAGATTAAAGTAAATTCAATAACCTATCTTTTTAAAATTATTCATACAGTATATCCCTATATCACCTTTTCTTTTTAGAAAGAGAGTGACTATGATCACTAACCATTTATAATGAAAATAAATGGTTATAAACAGTATTTTGGGAATTTGGGCATAGTTTTTCTACTACTACTTCCTGCTGATTAAGGGGAACAGACAATCTCATGGGGTGTTGAGGCTGGATCATATTAATTGGCATACTGGAAGCTGATGTCGCTATCTCTTCCCATTAGAGACTTTTCAAGTGGTCTTGGTTGATGAAACCATATTTGCCTGGAAGCAATCTACAGGTTTTCATCTTCTGTGGAAACAAAAGCGGAACTTTTCCAAAGCAACATATACATAGACACAAATTTCAAAGTCAAGATAACTTTATAATATATATGTTTGTTTAACTTATCTGCCTTTGCAATCAAACATCCTTCCACAGCTAGCTCATTAGCAGTTAAAAATTAAAATAAAACGAAAATAACCATAATCTTGACTCTTTGTCTATTTTGCATCTTTATGTAGCTTTTTATATTTTTATTTCTCTATTTCTCCTTTTTAAGGGCTTTCTCTATCCTTTTTCTTTTCTCTCCCAGTCTAAGTATTTTGTCCCACACATTGAGACAAACCCATTGAGAGTTTTCTTCATCTGAATTTGTTTTATTGGGTATCCTTAAATCATTTTCCAACCAGAAAAGCTTTTAAAATGCTAGACTGTAAAGCACTGCTTTGCTTGTTTATTCTACCCTGCTCAGTGGCTTTTCAATGTGGTGGTGCCAATTCTGGGAATTAGCTTTTAAATATTATAGAGCTATTTACCACCCCAACTCTGGGGAATCTTAGGGTCCACACTATCTAGAACACTGCCACTTGCTGCTCACTTCACTTAAGCATTTGGCAGCAAAGTCTCTTAAATAGGCATAATATTTTTTGACAATAAAGCTGAGTTAGGAAATTTCTTCTCTTAAAGGAGCCTCACCTCTGCTTACCCCAGCAAACAGAGCAGACCCCAGAAAATGCTGCTACCAAGAAGCCATCTTTGACTCTGTTTCCTTTTTGTTCAGTATAAACAGAAACCTTAAATCAGTCATATGTTGCTTGTTGCTTATACCTAGTCTTCTGTGAGACTTCAGGAACTGGTTTTTAGTTAAGCTGCTTGCCATGGACCTGCCATTTTCAAGTTCAAGCCCAAACACCATGGCATCTCTGTACTATAACCCACTTCAGAGACACAACTAGGAAGCCACTTTTTGCTACATTTCTCTAGAATCCTTTTTAAGCTTTCTTTGGCTTTATGTGGGTATGGTGCCACATTGGGCTTCGTCTGTAATAGGAGGTTTCTGTCTGCCTAGTCTCATGGTCCAGACCTGTTGCCATTGCCTATCTGAACGAGCAATCCCAAAGTCCCAAAGAAACACACAGATGCTTATATTAATTTTATCCTGCTTGGCCTATGACTCAGGCATATTGCTAGCTAGTTCTTTCATCTTAATTCAACCCATTTCCATTAATCTCTCCTGCCATGTGGCCCGTGGCTTACCTATTTTGTTACATTTTTCCTGAGTGGCTCAATCACGTCTCCCTGAATCAACCTTTTTTCTCCCATTTATGTGTCGATTCCCCCACCTACTTCTTCTGTGGTCTCTACCATGGCCAAAACAGTCCTTTATTCACAGCGTATAGACATCCCACATCAGCCTCTTCAGCCTCTTTCTTTTACAGCTTCTAATATACTTTCTTTGTTCTAAATGTTTAATGTTTTGATTGTTCAGTGGTGAGGGGACTTTCTTTTGTGATCCAATCTATTTGGTGTTCTGTAAGCTTCTGTACCTTTTTTTATTTATTTATAAAATAAAGTTCTTTTTTTTCCCCATGTATCCTCATGTTCCCTCTCCCTTCACCCTCCCCACCCCTCCTGGTTAGCCTTCAGCCTCCCTCCTTCCTATCCTCCCATCCCTCCCCCAAAAGAGCAAGAAGTTCCAAGGTGGATCAGCTCAGCATCCACTTCAGTCAAGTCCGATTTCCTTATCCTAATGTGAAGACTGGGTTAGGTGTTCCTCTGGAGAGAATTGGTTCCTAAGTGCCAGTCCACATATAGAAACATAGTCTGATCCCTCCCCTAGAGGCTACACATACTGCCCATGTCAGTGGACAATGCCTATGCTTGGAGAGCCTAGTTCTTCTTTTTGAAGGTTCTCCTGTGGCTGTTCTTAATTCAGTGAGCTCCCCAGAGTTCCAGCCAGCCATCACTGGGAATTTTCCTCAAAAGCCATATCCACTTGTTCATATAGAGTCTCCTCTCCTGCTTCTGTACCTTTGTAGTCATGTCATTTTTTAGGTTAGTAAAATTTTTTTATGATATTGTTAAAAATATTTTTTCAGTTTTTGAGCTGGGCTGCTTCTGTGTTCTATTATTCTTATATAAAGGGAAGATTTTCTCTGTTTCACCTGGCCGTAAGGTCCTGCAGTCACTTACCAAATAATCACTCAGAGGCTTAATGTTAATTACAAAATGTTCGGTCTATGGATCAGGCTTATTACTAACTAGTTCTTTTATTTTAAATCACTCTTTTTCTATTAATTTATGTATCACCATGTGTCTCGTGACTTACCTTTGTTCCATTACTTTTTGCCTCCGCAGGAGCTCTCGGCATCTGATCTGACCCCACCTTTTTTCTTCCTTTATCTCTCTTGGATATCCTGCCTGGCCTATGTCCTGTCTTACCATAGGCCAAAGCAGCTTTTTTTAGTTAACCAATAGTATTAACATGTATTCACAGCATACAAAAAGATTATCTCACATCACTTAGGTTCTAGGTTTGGTCTTTTCATAGTGTCCTAGATTTCCTGTATATTTTGTGACAGAAATATTTTAGATTTAACATTTTCTTTGACTGATGTATCTATTTCTTCTAGTATAGCTTCATTGCCTAAGATTTTCTCTTTCATCTCTTGCATTGTATTGGTGATGCTTTTACATGTAGTTCCTGTTCACTTATCTGGATTTTCCATTTTCAGAAGTCTCTCAGTTTGGGTTTTCTTTATTGTTTCTATTTCTATTTTCAGGTTCTGAATGTTCAGTTTTATTTGTTTCCTTCAACTGTTGGTGGTTTTTCCTTGGCTTCCCTAAAGGAATTTATGTATTTCCTCTTATTGTTTGTATTTTCCTGAATTTCCTTAAGGGATTTATTCATTTCCTACTTAAGGACCCAATCATCTTCATAGAGTTGGTTTTAAGTGTGCTTTCTTGTGCTTCAGCTGTGTTGGAACATTCAGGCTTGCTGCAGTAGGACACCTGGTTTCAGGGGATGATATCTTCCCTTTCTGTTGCCGGTTGTGTCTTACACTGGCACCTAGGCATATTGGTTTAGAGTGCTTATAGGTCTAGGTGCTGATTTCTGAGTTTGTCTTTGTTGGATATGTGTTTTGTTCCTTGGTCTCTGTCTCCTTTCTGTTCTTCTGGCCAGGGTGGCCTGTGGTTGAGTAGCAGCTTTTCACCTGTTTTGGGTGCTAGACTTATGACAGGCATGCTCTCTTGTCGAGCAGGGCCCTTCAGTAGGAGTTGTGGCTTAGGGTTCTGGCAGCTGGTGTAACTTCAGGGGTTGTGGCTTGGTCTCTGATGGAGTGGGGGCTTCCACTGAAGTTGAAGGTAGGTTGGAGGTTTTGAATGGAAATGCCCTCTCTTCTAATGCTTTTGTTTCTTTTCTCCATTAGCAGCTTGTGTAGAACTTTCAGATATTATGAGAGCTAGGCCTCAGAGAGGACACATCCAGGTGAGATCTAGCTTGAATCCTCCAAGTCCTGTGTAAAGAATGTCACCCTCCCATATATTAACCTTTTCTAATATTTTAAAAAGTTGCATGGTATCACTTCTATGCCGAATCATGCATCCATTAACTTAAGAGCTATTTTGTTTCTTAACAACATAGTAGAATTTTGAAGAAGTCCCTGGGAATAAAACTCTGAATGAACAGTTTGGTGGTTGCTATAGCCATGTGTTACTTTGCACAGAATCATTATCATTCACTTAAACAAACAAACAAACTAGCAAACAAAAACCCCTCTCACTCAGTTTCTGCTGCTTTTGGATAGACTCAAAATAAGAATGTATTAATGAATTTCATTTTATTGAAACTAGTTTAAATCTAGAGATGACTTTAAGTGTAAAGTACAACTTCACTAAAAATGAGACCTATACCAATATGTAATAGCATGTGAGGCCTTTCTCTAGATGAACATTTTAAAGTTGAATTTCTGTTCATAAGTTTCATAAACATCCAAAGTTCTCTGCCATAGTACCTTATTCATATTCATGCTCTTTCCCAATACTCTCACTATATCACTGCTTCGTACAAGAGCCTCTCAGCTCTTTCTCTGCACTCTGAATCTTATTTGTCCATAAACATGTTCCAGAATGCTTACTCATTTTTTACCATTTTAAGTTTATTTTTATACATTGTTAATTAACTAGCATTCTATCATGTTTCCCTTCACGTTCCTTTCTCTAGCCCTCCAAGGTGCCTTCCCTCCAATCCCTCTCATGCCCCCCACTCTCAAATTGATATCCATATCTGTGCACGTTGTTACAACTAAGTAGTGCTAAGTCTGTTGTTGTTTCTGTGTATATAGTTTGAAGACTGAGCACTTTGCACTGCATAACCAATCAAGTGTGCTCATCACAGCAGTCATTAGTTACTTGGAGTTCTTAGTGGTGGACCTTCAACCCAGTGGAGTGGTCACCTTCCACATTAGCATTTTAATTGATATTGCCGTTGTTTTGGTCTTGTTGATACAGCCACTTCTAAGAGAGAGAGCTTTATAGTAGACTTCCTATAGTTATGTCTCTTAAATCTTTCCACTCCCACTTCTATGCTGTTTCCTGGTTATAGTTTCAGGAGTTGTGATGTAGGTGTACCTGTTGACTCTGGACTCCCAACAATTTGTTGATATCTGCATTGTATCCAGTCATGATTTTCTTTGATTGTATCCATTTGATGTAATGAGAAGCTTCTTAAAAATTCAAAATGTAGTAGGGAATTATTCTGGTCCAGTAAAGTGTCATTTGTAGATTCTTTTTAAAGGTCCATGACCTTACTAGGCCTGGAAAGGTAGATAGAATCGCAGTATTAGGCATGATTTTCTTCCTCTTAAGTGAGTCTTTTCAATTAGAACTGTTGGTTACCACCAGCAGAGGAGTGCCACTTATTGCACCTTTACAGGTGGCTTGCCATGGCAGTAATCATTGTGTTTCTTACATGTTACAGCTGTGTATTTTTTTTAATTTTTTTTTAGAAAATGAAGTCTTTTTTTTCTTGATTATCAAAAACTAAAAAGAAACAGAAAAATATAGTCATAGGCCTAGAAAAACTGTACTGGGGATAGAGAGATGGCTCAGAGGTTAAGAGCACTGGCTGCTCTTTCAAAGGTCCTAGGTTCAATTCCCAGCAACCACATGATGGCACACAACCATCTACAATGAGATTTGACGTCCTATTCTGGCATGCAGGCATACATGCAGAGAGGATACTGCATACATAATAAATAAATGAATATTAAAAAAAAGGAACAGAAAAGTCAAAGAAATTATTTGGGAAAGTGCCAAAATAGCTTCTCTGGTAAGTTTTCATCATGTGTAAATAATAAGTATTAGCAGTCTTACATTGCTCCCCTCTGGGGGAAAAAAAAGAAAACAAAAGAACTGTACAGAATACTGTGTGATTATATGACAGAAAAACCTTACCAAGTGAGTTCTTCTGCAAAACACAATGTTATCTGAACATTTCCAAATAAATCCAGATGGCAGAGTGAAGAGAACAATCACACGATTCTATCACTCTGCACACACAGACATTTGACAGAATGCTGATGGAAGTCATCAAAAGGGGCATAGGCAAACGCTCAGCTGTTGAAGGCTTGTGCTCTGCTACCCAACGTTCAGATGTCAGAGGCTTGATTTCTCCAGTAAGTGGTATGGGAAACTTTTCCCCCTACACAGTATTTTTATTAATAACTTGGGAATTTCATACAAGGTGCTCTAATCATACTCACTTCCTAGCCCACCCAGGTCTGTCCCCCTCTTATGCTGTTCCCTCAAGAAAAATCCTGCAATCCAATTTGTATTGTCCATATACTCATTGGTGCATGGTCACATTCCCAGTGGCCTTAAAAACAACTGTACTGGAAAAATTTTAAGAGCTGAGAAATGATTAGTTTGCGATCCTCAAATTGACTGAGTTTGTCTTGCTACATATGCCATAGGCCTTGCACCCTCAAAGCTGTGTGTGTGAACTTCCAGTCTGCAGAACTATGAGCTAAAAAAAAAAAATCTCCTTATGCAGTTAGCCTGGGTCAGGTATTTGTTACAGTAATAAAAATCCTGGATTAATGAAGGGAATCTATGAAAACTTACTAGTGAAATATTGATTATCTTTTTCTTAAGAATGAGGACAACATAAGAATTTCTTCTCTAAATACTTTTATTTTATTCCTTTTTGGAAGTCTATACAAAGAAAGAAAGCAAGAACAAGCAACAAAAGACATAAAGCATGTAAAGGTATAAGTAAATACACATAACATAACTATGAAGTTGAATATAGAAAGAAATTTACTAAACAAAAAAACCTGGCAGAATATAGACACTTAGCAAATTGTGGCATGCAACAGATATTTAAAATCTAGTATTTTTCCCTAAATTCTATCATTAAATTTCAATAAAAAATATATGCAAGATCATTATGGTGAATTTTATAAGGCATTACTGAATTAATTTGAAGAGATTTAAATAAATGTAGAAATAACATGATTTTACTGTCAATATTTTGAGTATGTTAGTTATCCCTAATGGATCAAATCAAAATCAAATTCAAGAGAACTTGATAAACTAAGTATAAATAGTAAATACCTAGAATGGCCAAGAGAATTTTTAGTAAGAAAAAAATGTTGGAAGATTTATTCTATATGACTTTCCTATTTACTACATAGTTGAAATTGTGATCACTCCATATTATTGACATCTGAATGGGCATAACAATTAACGTTGTCCTGTGTATTCAGTTGAGTTCTGATAATGCATTACACAGTTAAATGAAGAAAACATTTCAATAAATAATGCTTAAATAACTGGTTAAATATCTGCATAAAGAGTCTTGAGATTTATCTGGAAGTAATTTGAATGTCTATCAATTGAGGAAGTGAAAAATCAGTAGTGGTATACTTATACAGTTATTACTATTAAGAAATAAAAAGCAATGAGTTATTGAAACATGCAATGAGCTGTTTATATTTCTTAAACCTTGAAGCTAATGAAAGATATATATATACATATTATATGATTCAATTTATATGAATATTTAGACCATATAAAATAATTTGAAGTGATAGCAACCAGACTGTTGGTTGTTTGGGACAGAAACTATGAAGAATATAATAAAAATAAAACAAAATACTTTTTGGTGTATGGATGCTTTATTAATTAGGGTGCCAGTCACACAGTATATATACTAGTATTTTCTGGACTTGACAAAGCTATTACAAACACTAATTCATGTGCCAGTTGCTGCTCAAGCCCTGCACAAAATCAAGCCAGTCAAAATGCTAGCATAGAGCATGAATGAGGAATGAATTCATGAAGCCCCAACTCTTAACTGCAGAGCTTAGCATTGATAGCTGCTAGGGAAAGGAGAATCAGTTACTCCTGCTCCACTGGATGCATGACTCTATACAGGGCAAAGGAAACATCAGAAGGGAGAGCTGCTAGGAGACATGGGGAGGAAGAGCTGCTAGGAGACATGGGAGGGAGAGATGTTAGGAGACATGGGAGGGAGAGATGTTAGGAGACATGGGGAGGGAGAGCTGCTAGGAGACATGGGGAGGGAGAGATATTAGGAGACATGGGGAGGGAGAGATATTAGGAGACATGGGAGGGAGAGATGTTAGGAGACATGGGGAGGGAGAGATATTAGGAGACATGGGAGGGAGAGATATTAGGAGACATGGGGAAGGTGTGCTGCTAGGAGACATGGGGAAGGTGTGCTGCTAGGAGACATGGGAGGGAGAGGTGCTAGGAGGCCTGGGGAGGGAGAACTGCTAGGAGCTGAAAGGAGCAGAGGATATTTGTGAACAAATATATGCATGGAATTCTTAAAGAATATATAAAACACGTATTTATAAAGAAAGTAGGCAAAAATACAGGTAGAAAATATGTCACCAAAGGAGAATAAGATGTAAAAAAAGTCAACAGCAACATATTGTTTTCCAACCACACAGATTAAACTGCATAGACAGGCACTAGACACAGACCATAAATTATGAAATCAGAACCCAGTTGTTAGCTAAATAGGATTTCCTACTGTTTTTACAGTCTGGATATCTATGTAACAGTTCACTGAAGTTATGACCAACAGTCCATATCATTTGAAGACATGAGCTAGAATTATTAGGAACAGCAGTATTATTTAGCAATGATTGGAGCTATTATATTGATGGGAAAATGGTAAGAACAAGATATTAAAAGAGATTAAAGCCATGATATTTAGAATTACTACATCTTAGTTTCCTTCAGTTAACTAAGAATTTACTAAGTTATTTCTCATGTTTTAATATTATAAAATACTTCTGAATGGGCAGCTAAAATATCCTGCCTTGGAGTAGGCAGAGGCAAACCATTTTACTAAAGCACCCTGAAGTTTTCTTTCTCTTTTGCCTATGTCTCATATCGCGATAGTCTGATCTTGAACGGCAAATTTTAAATGTCATTCAGGACCAATTGAAAACCACTTGTATTTGCATTCCTTAAAAAGCAGAAAAACATTAACCTTTTGTTTTATTGAATTTAAATGCCAGGGAAATGCTGATGCAGTCTTGGGAGACTGAAATACTTTTATAAGGAAGAATAGCTGTCATTTATTAACACAAAGAACAATTACTTGATAAGATGCCTTCTGACAAAAACCAGATTGGTATTCTCATCATAGAAAAGGCATTATATAAAAAAAAAAAAAAATCTAGCCCAGACCTCTGAGACTTGAATAATTTAAAGCTGCATTTGGTGCAATTTGAATTTTTCTTTAGGGAGGCAAAGTTAAATACCTTTAATTTGTTCTAATTATTTCAAATTTGCAAGTTAATTATGGCTGATCATTAAATAACAAAAAGGACTATCGTCTCCATAGAGTTTTACCTCCTACCCTCTGCATTACTTAAGCTAGATTTTAGTATGCATGAATTAACTTTCTAAATAATCACACGGTTTGACTAAATGGCTCAGTAAAATGAGCTCTGATCCTCAGAATAAGCAATAATGGACATTAGGAATGCTACTGGGACTCATGTTACTTACATTATAAGTATTTTTAATGGAGCCTTATTTACTAATCTTTATGTACTGCTCAAGTTAGAATGCCATATAGATACATTATTCTGCTTTACTGGAGGAAAAGTCCAATCTTAGAGACAATAAAAACAAACGTCCATTTAACACCAACTAAATTCATGCTGAAATTTATGCAGAGATGTGATGATGGGATTTTACTTGTTCTTGCTGTTCATCTCAATAAATCAATCTAGGCCAGACGGTTTGCTCACTCTGTAAATGGAGTATTACTGAAATGTGACTCAAACAGCAAGGGGAGGTTCAGTAAGAACTCCAAGTGTAACATTTAAATTCCATCCACTGCTTTAAAAGAAGGGTTTGGTGATGTTTTCTGCTGTCCAGTTTCTGGGCACTATTTCTAAGCATATTGGCAAAACCTAAACATGATACCAGATGCCACATAACCATACTGCTTAGAAATTTGCTCTAAAAGTGTTTCTAAATATCCCAGATAAATTTTCACATCCTTAGACATAGATTGAACAAAATATTTTGAGTCTAAAACATCTGCAGAATAAAATTTAATAAACAAAATATTCAATATGCCCTTGTATCCGTTTTCCTACTTCAGAATCACCAATTTTAAGTTTATATTTTATACACCCAGTACATTTGATTAGAAAAGTCCACTATGTGTTGGTTCTATATTTAGTCATGGAACACACAATGGAATAACTATCTGTGAATACCTCTGGGTAAACAAGGAGAAGTAAGTAGGCAAACAATGCATATACTGTATACAGTGGTGTTAAGACGACAGTGTAAGCAAAATATAGGGAAGAGAAGATAGTGATAGAAAGCATTGAAAAAGGGTGGAAGGGAAATGAAGATGCTGAGGTAAGAGAAATCATGAGAAGAAGGTGATAATTTACTATGCAAAGGCACTTCTTTTTTTTTTGCTGCTATGAGTTTGATTTATTTTTTATTGTACTATATTTATTTATTTATTATATTGTTTGGTGATTTTACATCATGCACCCCATCAACCTCAGTTATCAGTCCTCTCAGATTCATACCCACTCTTATGATCTCCTCATTTACAAAAACGATTATGGCACTTCTGTGAACAATTTGTGTACTGGGCTTGAGAGATGGATCAGCTATAAGCACTTACAATTTGCTATCTTCCAGAGAACTTAGGTTGATTCTCAACATCCACATGGTAGATAAGTTCCAGGTTATCTGACATTCACTTTTGACTTCCACAGGGGCCAGACACACATGTAGTATACAGACTATAAAGACCAAATATCCATTCATATAAAAGTTAAAAAAGAAAATTTATTCCAGATCCCTTAGTTATACTAGGTAGAATACTGGTCTTTGGACAATAGACACTTTAGAGTTCCTATAGACATAAGTTAAATATGCTTTGTATAGTGTAGGGAAGAAAGGGGTGTGACTTTAGGAGCACTTAGGGGAAATCTGAGAGTTGAGAAGACAAGTTTTGGTGTCAGACGGAACTGAGTAGTTTTTTTAGCTATTTTGTAAATTCTGGCATATGTGATTTCTTCTCTCTCTCTCTCTCTCTCTCTCTCTCTCTCTCTCTCTCTCTCTCTCTCTTTCTCTCTCTCTCTCTTCTTTTTCTTTCTATCCCCCATCCCCTTTTTTCAGATAGGGTTTCTCTGTGTAGCTTTGAGACCTGTCCTAGAACTCACGCTGTTCTTGAACTCACAGACAGTCACTGTCTTCCAAGTGCTGGGATTAAAGGCATGAGCCACCACTGTCTGGCCAGATGTGATTTCTTAGCGTGTTTTGGCCTCACAGGCATCTCATCTAAAAAAGATTAATTATCCATTATCAACTTCGGTTATTACTCTTAATTTTAATTGTAACATTTTAAAAGCTTGGAGAAACAGCTGGTTCATAGTAGATGCTCAATAAATAGTCACAGAATATCTGAAGATATGAACATTATGATTGTTGAGATTATAAAAGATTAAAAGGAAGGTAGCTTTTTCATGTTGAGACTAAATGAATGAGATATGGAGATGTTGAATTTGAGGGAACTGCAAATGACTTCTGAGAGACCTTATGAGTATGCACTTTTAAACCCAGGGTTAGACTTCAGGAAGGAAGGAGATGTGACCCAAGACAGAGACTGTAGTGTAATTGGCAGAGAAATATGACCTAAAGATATGAGAATAAGCTCAGAAGATGGAAGAGGATAGAAGTGTCAAGGCAGCAGACAGAGGAAAAGGGACGAAAAGCCAACAGAGAAACAATCTCCAACAAGGAGATAAGCAGAGAAGGGAAGAATATTGCCAAGTACACACACATATAAAAAAGATATTTGGATATTAAATCAACCCATAATACTTGGAATTAATTCTGTTTGGCTATAATGCATAAACCATTCTGTATTGCTGGGTTTGGTCCATTAAGATTCTATTAAGAATTTTTATATCTGTATTCATTAAATATAGAAGTTTGCAGTTTATTGATTTTAAAATATCAGGTTATCTGTGTTACTTGCTATTGGGAAGTCATGTAAGATAAATTTAGGAGCTAGCTCAGTTGGTAAAATGTTTGCTTTGTAATCACAGAGACCTGGGTTCAACCTCCAGAATCAATGTAAAAGAAGACAGGCATTGTGGTACATATTTGCAATCCCAGTGCTGGGAAGCCAGGATAGATGAATCTCGGAAATCACTGGGAACTTACTGCTTTTCTTAGTGAATCTCAAAAACATTAACAATAACAACAAAAGAAACCATAGACAGCAGTTGAGGAATTGAGATGTTGAGGATGTTCTCTGGTCTTTGCATTCCATGTACTACATACACGTATACACCCTCACACACCAACATGAACACACACACACACACACACACACACACACAGAGCAAAATGACTTGGGAGTTGACAAAACAGGAATAAAACCATAGTTTCAGGTGAATGAATGGGGATACATGGGGAAAAAAGACTTTATTTTATAAATAAATTAAAAAAGAGAGAAATTAAAGAGAAAGGTAGAAAGAGTATCAGAGACAGCCCCTGCTCCAACTGTTAGGAGCAGCCTGCAAGAGAACTAAGCTGCACAACTGTGACATATGCAGAGGGCCTAGGCAGTCCCATGCAGGCCTCTGCGTTAGTGTTTGTGAGCCCTCTGTGGGTTTTTGACCCCTTTGGCTCCCATCCCCACCTGCCCACAGTCCACTCACAAAATCTCTATTTCCCCTTTCCCGGGGACAGCTTGGCATCCCCGGTCTTTTTGAGCCCTCCTTGTTGCCTAACCTCTCTGGGTCTGTGGATTGTAACATGGTTCTCCTTTATGTTGGAGCTAATATATCCACTCATGAGTGAGTGCATGCCGTGTTTGACTTTCTCAGTCTGGGTTACTTCACCCAGGATGTACTCTTTAGTCTTAATAGGTTTGTTACATCTGTTTTGATGCATTATCTTGGATGCATGCATGTGTCCTATAATTTTTGTATCCTCAGATAATTTTTTAAACTTAGATTCTATTTTAATTGAAAATATTTTTATATAATATATTCTGATATATGGATAGAAAAAAGAGCTAAAGCAAAAGCACAAGAAACATAGATATAGAGATACATTCACACACAGTAAACCCATAAAAACAAAATTGGAAACTAATAATATGTAAGAAAATCTAGAAGATTAAAAAAAAAAGTCCAGACAAAGCATTAGGAGATAAAAATAGCTCCAAAAATACCATTGAGTTTATTTCTCTTTGATATCTGCTGCTAGTCATGGGGCTTGTCCTTAAGTGTGATTTGTAAACCCGGTGAGACTCTTAATTTTTTTTTTTTTTTTGTATGTAGTTACAGCTGGTCATCAAGTGAAGAGCTAGCCTCCCTGTGCAGTGTTCTGGGTTTAGTCTCCAGCCCTGCAATTAAACAGCCTTACACAATAAATGAACAAAAGCTAATTTATGCACATAATTTATTTAAAGTTGGGTTAATATAGATGCGGAAGGGGCCAGTTCATTCCTTTTGTGTTTGGAAACTTAGTCTGTCTTTGTGGCATAGGCTAGACTGGAACTCAGACAGTCCTCCTTCCTTACTCTCTCAAGTGTTGAATTTACAGACATGAACCCCCAAGCCCAGCTTCTTTTTCTTTTCTCCTCCCCCTTTAGAGGAGAAAACAGCCCAAGTGTTCTTTGGTAGTTTCTGTAACCGGTTCAGAATGCTTCCCTAACTGAGAGTATGACTATGTAGCAGCAGCACCCTGCTGTTTTGTGGACAGTGGGATCTTTTCTGCTGTATCACTACATTTATTTCCCTGTTGCTATGGTATTGTTGTCTTATCTATTCTATCCCAGTACATGTAAGCCTGACAGCATTGAGTTTGGCTTTGAGAATTTCTATACTTTTCAAGAAAAATAATAATAGCCTTTTTTATTTATCTGCACATGTACTATTTCGGATGCTCCTCATTTCTCTTTATAGATCCAAATTTCCATATGATGTCATTTTCCTGCAGTTTGAAAAACATCCTGTTATTTCTTGTAGTGCAGGTGTTCTGACAACAAAATTTCCATTTTTAATTTAAAAATATCATTTCTTGTTTTTTGAGGAGCTTTCTTATGAGAAGTTAAATCCTAGGGTGATAGGTCTGTCTGTTTACTTTCAGCATTGTAGAGATATCCCTCTTATGTTCTAGCCACTCCTATTAGAATGCTAATAGAGCATCATATGTAATGCCATTCTTCTGTGTGTCACTTACATTTTTCAAGTTGAAGGTTCCTCTTTATCTTTGCTTTTACTTCATTTGACTATTAGGCTTTTCATCAGGTTTAGAAACTATTCTGATACTATAACATTGCATTTAGGACAGATTAATTGTTTTTTTTCTGTCCTATTCTTATGAATTCTCCTTAAAGATTTCCATTTTTCCTTCTTAAACAGCTTTTGATTGCCTTTAAGGTTCCAGAGAGTCTGCATATCTTTCTTCAAATGGTTTTTTTTTTTCTGTTTTCCAAATTAGGTCATTTCTGTTGCATCTGTTATAAAATTCACTTAACATTTATGCTTTCATCTTCATTTTCCAATTTTTATATCAACTACTGTAATTTTCAGTTTTAAAATTTCCATCTAGTTTTAATTACAGTCTAAATATCTCTCCTGAAGCTGCCTGTCTGCTCATTCATTAAAATTTTATTTTATGTCCATCATATAACTACTCCTTGATTGCCTGATAAACCAATCTTAAACTTAAATTATCATAATCAGAAATGTATTTCAGCCAAACTTGTAGCACTAAAAGACCTGGGCTGCTCTCAACTTTGGTCAGTAAAGCCTCTTTGTGCAATGGAGAGATATCCAGCTAGTTAAAGTCCTAAGAATAAGAGATTGAGGGCTAAATAATAAATGGGACATGTTTATTAATAACACGCCATGACCAACACTCAGGGAATATTCTGAAAGAACAGACACAAAAGAATGTGAGAGCTGTAAGATGAGGGTTAGGGTTAGTTATTTAAAAACATACTGTCTTCTGGAGACGACGTGATATCACAACAGTGAGCTCACAGCATCTCTGGCCAACTTGAGTATATATCGAGATCAAGCCAGCCAGAATTCAGCATAGATGGGTAGATGATCTCTAGACCTGATTCCAAACTGAGTATCTATTGGCAGTGAATAGTTCCTGAGAAAGAGAGAGAACCATCCTTTATTGACAATACAGCTATTGGTAGATTTCTCATGCTTCAGTGGATGACTACTTATCCATGCACATATGGGTGTCACTATCTGGATTTAGTCTGATCTCCAAATAATGACATGAATTAGGGGTAGGTATCTTTCTAATAAAGACATAAAGGAAGCTGCAGAGAGGGAGAGAGGAGTAGAAGGTAAATATATTTTGTTATATTTATGTATGACATTTTAAAAAATATTTTTTAATATATAGATTAGCTTACTTTTGCTTAAAGTTCCATGGAGAGAGCCCATCGTGTCTGGGAAGGCATGGCAGCAGGCAACCAGGTTGACATATTCATAAGCATAAAGCAGAGACTCCTCTGTAGGTCTGAGATTGTCTTCAGTAGTCAGTTTTTATTCTCCATAATAGAAGAGGTAGAGACAGATCCCCTCTTCTTTATAGAACACAGAGGGACATGAGAGTACTTTCCTACTTTTGATTCCTTTGCATCTTCCATTGCCTAGCAGTCCCTCAAGTTTGGAATGGAATTCCTATCTGTAACCCATCCCTTCCTTCAGGACTTTGAAAGTTTTCTCCCTTGGGAAATAAACACTTTTCACAAGAATTTTGTCTCTGCTCCCTACCCTAACTTGTGATTTTTTTGACCATAGACTTTAAAAAAAATATATTAAAAGATGAGAGTTAATGAGAAGACAACGAACAGACCTTTGTAAGAAAAGAAGAGTGAAGCTCTCATTTCTCTATAAAAATTATCTTTGAAAACCCAATTATATGAAAGGGACTTCATATGCAGATAAGGAGGCAATGAACAGGAAGACTGTGTCACCCAGAGTATGTGTCTTCTTTCCTAAATTTCTGTGACAGACAGTAGAGTGGATGTTGGCCTCCTAAGAGTAGCTCCTACAGCTCTTTCAACAGCTATCCCAGCAAGTTAAGCCACCCTCAGCTTATGTGCCTTGTATTAGTTGATATATAAAACAAAAGACTAAGAAAGACCATCACATAATCTGATGAAATTTGGAGCTCAGTAGATGTATGCATTTGTAAATCTAAAGGAAAAAACTAGAGGAGAGGAGGAGGGGAAGGAGAAGACAGAAGAGGAAGAAAAGGGAATGACTAGTTAGCAGTTAACATCTTAATCAAGTAGGCATGGCTTTTCTTTAGAGTTTAGAATGCTTGACAAAAGGAAAAATCATCTTCCTAAGGAACAACCATGATTGCAGAAGCCTCGAGGCAAGAAGGAAAAGGTGAGGAGGAGACGAGGCTGGTCTTAGGCAGTCTGTTCACTTAGATGGGTGAGACTCCAGACATCCTCTCACTAAAACTTTTCTAGATAATTGAAATTCACCACCAGGCCATGAACCAGTGCCTAAAATTACCATCATTTCTAAGAACACTGCTTGTGAGTGGTCATTTTTCCTATCACATTTGATAAGAACAGAGACAAGCATGCTAGCATTTTTCTTACAAACCTGCCTCCTCATGTGAATCTCAGTGTATCCCACTGTGTTTCATCCTACTATTGTTTTCCGTCATTATATCAGTAGCCCATTGACATGCCGATAATAGTTACTGTATTTCTACATTCCTGCCGTCCATTGGTGAGCCTCCTATTCCTGCATTGTTGGTCTATCCCTTGTGTAGCTAAGGAGATTTTGTTCTGCATTTCTCCACTTTTCTATCTCCCATCACAAATACATTGGCCTTAGTGCCCTGGTGAGTGAGTACTCCAACTCTGGGGAGAGAGGGAGGGAGGGACGGAGGGACGGAGGGAGGGAGAGAGAGGTATCCTGACTGTTTGGGAAGTCAGGCTATACCTGAAGCTGGGGTGTGGTAGGGGATGGTCTCCCCACAGGATATAGCAATTGTGATCTTCTCCTGGAGAGTTTTGATTCCCCCCCACACACACACACACCAAGGGACTTCTCAGCAGAATTCTGCTTCTTCTCTCAGACCCAAGATGTTACTACTTTTGGTTCACTCTGCTAAAGGGGAAACCCCTGCAGAAATGGAAATGTAGCAATCTCCTCTGGCTCCTTTTTTTTCTGTCCCACCTTGCTCAGTCCCCCTTGTTGGTGTGTAAACATCCCCTAACTTGCCTCCTGGGCATGGCAAGCTGGACAATTCCAGCCTTGCCCTGTTGTGGGCACACCCCTGCCTGCAGAGGTGCTCTGGCAGGACAGGCCACACCATGCCTGGGGCATGTCTGCATGGTTGCTCTTTACAGAGCCACCAAGGTGGCAAACACTCTCTTTCTCTGCTCCCTCCTCCTGCTTCTCCCACCTGTTCCCCCAGTAAATTCAACATGGCTTCCTGGCAGCCTGTCAGTCAGTGTGTTCCATCCTTAGTGCAAAATCCTAACACCCCTAAGATGTTGTCTCTGCAAGGTTTTTCTGCTCACTCCCCTAAGGGACATCTCAGCAAGTTCTTCTCTACGCCAGTGAATGAAGATCTTCACCCAAGATTCTTTTGAGAAAGATTTGTTTGGGAAGGAGGAGTCCAGGAGAGTGACTGTCTCTACCATGGTGGGAAAAGACAGACAACAACTGAACAGGCAGAGGGGTTATGTAGGGGCTCTCAGGGGCAGAGTGTCTTCAAGAATACTCAAGGATTGGTTAATAAAACAGGAATTCTAGTTGGTATTTAATGAAAACTCAGAGCCAGATATTGGGGAAAAGCTGGAATATCAGAGAGAGGAAACAGACCACAGTCAAATCTGACCCAGCCAACTTCTCAGGGTAAAGCTATCTTCCAGCTTCTTCTGCCTGTGCCTCCTTAAATACCTTCTTCATCCAGTTGTTCCACTTCCTGATTCAACTCTGCATCCTACTCTAGAGTTAAGATTAAAGGTGTGACTTACTGCCATTTGGTAGTTAGGCCTTGAACTCACAGAAACACAGAAAGATCTGTCTCTGGAGTTATGGGATTAAAGGTGTGAGTCACCACTCTCTGACCCTCCTGGCTTGACCTTGGGTGAATCTGGTCTCTGATATTCCAGACTGGTTTTATTAAATATAAAATATATCACAACATGTTTGTTATTTCTGCTCAGGGATGGGTCGGGTTAGGTTTGTTGGTCAGAGGCTCTGATTTCAGAGCCAAACTGTGTTTCCTTCACTCAAATTTTTAAATTCTGAGGCCAAGGCATATTTCTTTCATTGGCCCTGATTCTAGGGGCCAAGTGTGTTCCTTTGGTACTAGTTTCAGAGTTAGGGCATGTTCTTTGTTTCTGGCTTCAGGAATGAAGTGTTTCTCTCAGGTCTCAGATCCAGGGTGGGTCTCTTTGTATGTTCCTGTTGCTTACACCCTGCCTTTGAGTTCCTGCTTGTTATCCTTCAGCCTTCTCCCTCAGATTCCTTACATACACCACACCAAAGGACTTCACATTAGTTTTAATTTTTTACTTATCTTACATGAATAAGCGCTTCATTTCTTTTTGCTTTTCTGCCAGTCTTTGATTCCTCGTTGCTTCACTTTACTCTTGTTGTCTATCCCAGACCACAGAGTTACCTGAAATGCCTCCGTATCGGCTTACTCAGCCTCCTTTGCCTCCAATTATTGCATTATCCGTCGATAACAAATGCTGATACTTTAATCCCCAATGTTTATCTTTAGTACTTAGGAAAAGTATTAGATATGCACATCCATTTTAACCTGCTTTTTTATTTCTGTAGACATTCTGATTTTTTACTTGTACTCTTTGGTTTTATTAGCAGTTTGATAGGCTTGAGTTTCATTTCTGAAACTCCAAATGTATAGTTTGAGGATTAACATCATTAAACTAGTTTGTTCTTAAAAACAGTTGTGACAAGACACAAAATATACATTCAAAAAGATATTCAAATTATGTCAATTAAAATAAGAAAAGATTCTCCCTACCATAGATTGTATTGCAACTCATGTTGATTTCAGATATGTCCATATGATTTGTGTCTTCCCTTTGCCTGATACAGTTCTTTCATGCTTCCTCTTTTAGTTTATTAAAGTCAAAATGTGACGGATGGCTGCGTGGAAGCTCATCGTCCTTTAAAAAGTGCCCAAACTCCCCTAACAGTGGACAAAACAGGAAGGAGAAGAGGACAGTTGAGTTTCAGTCACATGTGGAAGATGATGTGCAGTGGTTATGCCAAGAGAAAGACGCATGCAGATCCCAGACAGGTGAGTATAGTACCTGCAGTAGCAGAAAGAGAAGCCACTAAGGATGGTGGAAGGGGGCTGGTGTCTGCAAGTCAGTGAATAGCTGGTGATGTCCACTATGCCATGCTGGCGTTAACATTTCAGATAAACATGTGCCTACAAAGCTGAGGATGGCACAGCTCCTAGATTCTCAAATTACATCTACATTTATTTCTCTTAGAGTACTGATATAAGACACTCTGTCCAATTTGGCCCTCTTTTTAAAAGCTGAATTGAACATTAAGTATACTTATAAATACCAAAAGATGTTTATTGCGTGAATTCTAATTAGTATATAATAAAAACCCAAAGCAGATATTGTAGAAAAGCTAAAATATCAGAGAGAGGAAACAGATTACAGTCTATTCTCCTGCAGCCACTTTCTCAGGACAAACAGAGTAAATTCTGTCTTTAAGAGTCCTCTGACTGCCTGGCTCATTGCTCCTACAGAATGCATTAATGGCTGCCTCTTTCTACCTTAAATATCTTCCTCTGCCAGTTGTTTCACTTGCAGGTTCCTTTCGGCCTCAAAATCCTAGAGTTAGGATTAAAGGTGTGAGCTACTACTTTTTGGTTGTTGACCTTGAACTCACAGAAATACAGAAAGATCTCTGTCTCCTGAGTGATGGGATTAAAGGAGAGGATCACCACTCTCTGATCCTCAGGGCTTAAGTATGAATGATTCTGTTCTCTGGTAGTCCAAGCTGATTTTATTAAATATACAATATATCACCACAGATATTCTCACAGTAAGTAACAGAATAAGTAGAACATAAATCTATACTGGAAAGGTAAATCATCATAATAATAGTTAATCCTTAATGTGAGAATGTAGAAGGGAGGTCATGAGCAACTTCATATTGTAACTAAATGCAATCACCCAAGTCAGAGCAAATAGTGTCTAGCTTTCTTTGAAGTGCTAATAATACTACAAATAACTCTGAAATGTTTCCCAGCTGCTCCTGGGGTGACTCCCAGTGCAGTCTATGTCAACAGCTTTAAGGACAAACTTGAACAGGAATGAACCTCCATGTGGATGGATAGAAAACAGCCTCCTCTGCTCACACCCTGCTCAGGACCATTATCTGATTTTTTTTAACCTACTTTTTCTTCTAGGAAAGCTCCTCTTCTGTGGATGTTAAGCAACCAGCTGGTCATAATCTCTGCATCAGCTCTCACATTTTCTTTATTTGAGAATGGGTGTGTTCCATGAGAATATTTTACATGCTTCATCTGCTCTCACCACCTGCTGCCAGCTTTTCTGTATTCTGAGGATTAATTGCCAGTAATCTAGAAATCACTTTATCCTTCTTTGGGCAACTAAGAGGTGACAATTCTTCTAAATTTCAAAAGGGAAACTCCACAATTTCTCCTTGGCATAATGCAAATATTCTACAGAGCACCAGTGAAGATAGACAATATCGAAGCTTCCTTTTAGGTATTGCTAGCTAAGACAAAGATGAAATTGAGAAGACTTCCTATCTGAGATTGCCTCTTTCTTCCTCTGACAATAGTCTCTCAGCGATGGGAACCCTTTACTTTGGCTCCCCTTAGTCTTGCCATTGTACTTCATTGAGAGGTTTCAGTCAAAACTGATCTTAACATAAGAGCAGTTACTACGAGATTACTCTGCAAGGCTTAACATAATCGTCTATTAACTGTCAACACATGTATGTTATGTGCCAGCACTAAAATGTCAAAATGAAAAACTATGTAGCAAAGAGCAGAGCGATAGATAGCATGTGTGGCTGGTTGAGACTCCTGTATTGTTTAGATAGCAGCTCTTGGAGACACTTGTCAGGTACTACTGGGACAGCCTGGCTGTACTGGAGGCAAATCCCTCTCTGAGCCAGCACCAGAAGGTACAAGCTTGGAAGAGGCTGGTATTTCCCCCAAAATCAATTTCTGATTTGAAACACAATCATTTTTGAGTAGGTGTTCGGAGCCTGTTGCGGGTGCTGACATTGCAGCACTGTTTGTTGTGCGCAGTGGATCTAGGACTGCTGCTAGACAGTTGGTCTGACTCCAAGGAAGCTGTTCGCCTCTGCAGTTTTCAGGACTGCTATCACTCACCCTTTCATTTTCCAGCAGCTCCTGTCCCCCTTCTTTCTCCCTTTTCTTTAAAGGGTGAGAGGATATAGTGTGATAGTGAAAATAATATTAAAAATCTTCTCATCTGTTTAAAATTTTGAAATGTTTTAATGTTTTAAGATATTCACAAGAACTGTGGAAAAGATTGTCTTGTGTTTTCCTCTTCTTTTATGGTCTGGCTGATCAATGAAGACATGTAGTTGCCCCCTTGAGCCACTCTGCCACTGCAGAGCTGGTGTGTGCAGAGTAAAGACAAGACAGGGTAATTGGCTTGGCCTTTGCTGCAGCACCAGCCCAATGGGAGAATAACTTCCTCAGCTGTGCACCGTGGTTCTGGATGCCCTGGTTATTACAGTGACCCGGCACTAACGGCCCAAGTTAGGCTGCTTGGCTGCATTTCCTGAATTGCTTTTCTCTCATTAGCATGGCAGAATCTTTGGTATACATTTCTTCTTTATCTCTGTTGTTTCTTTTGTTGTTGTCATTTAATCATAAAGTGCTGTACAGAATATTTACTGCAGGAACATTAATCTTTATTACCACTCTCTCACTCCTTTATCTCTCTTGTTCTTTGCAACATTCTGCCAACTTTATTGATGCTAAACATATAAAAGAAACAGAGTCAACTCAAGAACAGCCTTATGATAACAAAAATGGGGACATTATTATCAAATTAGCTTGCGATGTAAACTTTCTCTTCCGTCAGCACTTAGAATGTTATATTTTAGTTGACTTTTACTGTGGTATGTAGACTGGGGAAATGTTACTTTAGAAAATACAACTTGGATCAAAAGCTTTCAGAAGGCATGCATAGGGGAACACATGCTCTTCTTGCCTCTTCCTTGTCCTCATGTATGAGCAAATGCTTCTACCTAAACATTTCTGATCCTTTGTCACAAGAGCCCTTGGAGGTTAGAGCATTTTCCCTATGATCCTGATGAACTATCTGAGTCTGAAGCCACTAAGCACAAGTTTCAAATGAAAATATTAGACCACAGAGCTTGGTCTTTTTGAACACTGCTAAACATCATTCCAATGGTCCCTCCTGTATTTTGGGGATACCTCTTATTTGTTCCTCTGTCACAGATCTCTGAAACCCTTTATATTGTAGCAGAACCTCACTCCAGAGTAATCTCTTCTTTCCTGAAACTGTTGGCCACACTCTTTATTTTTTTCTTTAGGGACTTTTCAGGCTAAGCTTACATAGCTACCATCAACTGGTTGAGTTTTTCTGAGAGAATCACAAGCATATTTTTTTTAAAAAAATTATAATAGACTTTATTGAAGTGAACAATAATCCCTACTACTGTGAGTGAGCCCAAGCTTACAGTGGTGCAAGCATCATGATGACCCATGGTGAATAAACACAGGAGACAAAATAAAGAAAGAATAATGTTGGAAGAATCAAAGTGCTGAAGTGCCTTCTATCTAGTCTGTAAGGATCATTTACTTACATTTCCTTTATTATTACTGTGATCTGTATCTTATATTTAATCATAAGAAAATAAACTGATTCCCAGAAGTGTGAAATAAAAGAGAGGCTAAGCATTGATGTTTGATGCTTTATCAATAGCACATAGAAGACAATCACACTAGAATACGATGAATAAACCCAGACAGTAGAGGAAATCATCCTACCTGGTTTATTTAAAAAGGAATTCTTTAAGAGCTAATTGTGCTATAAATACTCAATATTGTCACTTAAGCCAGAGTATCTACATTTCCCATCTTCTATAACTAAAAGAAATTCCTCAAAACCCATTTACTTTACCTTCTTGTAATGTATGTCTTAGGTCTTTTATCACTAGAAAATAACATGTAGACCTCTATGTCTTTGAACATAGCTCAATACATGGGAGGTTCTCATTATAGATTTGTTGACTGAATTAACATAAAATTAAATATATTGATTTTTCTTTTTTTCTTATATGATTTTCCCAAAATGTCCTAATCATTTAGACCTTTTGACCTCAGCATCCGTAGTGATTTAGTGATTTAGCAATATGCATGCTTACTCCTTCAGAGTCTTTATGATGATTGATTACTAATGTCAAAGAGAAAGATTATAGTGAGACCTTAAAATATCAGTGCCCAAGAAGTCAAGAAAACCATGTTTTTTAATTTCCTTTTATTCTAATTGAGATTTAATTTTATACAGCACAGTTACACAGGTCTTAAAGGTACAACTTGATATGTCTGACAATTGTTGTACACCCATGTAATTACCAGTTCATATGTAGTACATTTCCCTGATTACCAAAGTTCCTTGTGTTGTGCTAATCAGTTTTTTTCCCTGAGGCCTTTTCCTTGGGGTTATGAGGCTTTCTTCTCACCGTGTCTTCTCATGGTCCTTTCTGTATGTATGCCTCCCAGGCGTCTCTTCTTTTTCCAGTGATACCACCACTTTGGCATTAATACTAAAGTGAGACCCACTCATGTGAGTGACCTCTTTGGCCCTTGATGACGACCTCTTTGAAAGCCCTGTCTCCAAGTACAGGTTTTAAAGAGTACTGGGGAGAACTGGATTATACCTAGCCCATAAACAACTTCTTTCTTTCCATGATTATGGCTTTTATTTTTGTCGTTATTGACTGCTAGGGGTTCCATTCCAATAAATAAAATGGTAAAAGTATATTTACATACCTGTTCTAGGTCTTACAAAAGACAATCATGCACCCACTAAGTATGATCTTACTAGTGGTTTTTTGTTTTGTTTTGTTTTGTAATTGTTCTTATGTGGCTGAAAAAGTTCCTCCTAGATAGTTGAGAATTTTTGCCATAAATGGGTGTTTGATTTTATCAAATCTGTTTTTTCTGCATTAGCTGAGATAAACTTATACTAGTTATTGTATTACTGTGCTCAAACACCTATAAAAATTAGTTTTAGAAAGAAGGGATTTTATTCTGGCCCACAAAGTCAGAGATTCTGGTAGGCTATTACACTTTGGCAGAACATCATGGTGAGAGGAGCATGTGCGGAGACTGTACTTTATTTCTTGAGATATCAGAAGCAAAGAAAGAGACAGAAAGGGGTCAGAGTTGTTCTAATATGCCCTCCGCTCTCACCCCCATAACTTACTTTCTCCAGCTGGGTTCTACCTTCTAATGTTTGTAGAAACTCTGGAGACTGAAAGAGCAGAATCGACACCATCCTGAGAACAGACCTCCATGGTGTTCAGGAGCTGAACTCAAATCTCAAAAATGTGCTGTGACAGCAGAATTTAAAGCAAACATTCCAGACATAGTCAAACAGGAGGCATGGCAGTAAAATATAATAGGAGCCAGATGTCTCTGCAGACATCCCATTTCTTTCCATAAATCCTGTCAACATTCTATAACCATTAGCAATTTAGCACCTATAGCCTGACCAATAATTCCAAAAGATTACATGTTCCTTTACCTAATCCTAAAACACCAAGACATACAACTCCCTGCTTGTGGTTTTTCCCTATATAAGCCCTTTGTAATCATGACTCAAGGCTTTTTCCTTCACTTGCTTGGAGAGTGCAGGAAAAAGTCTGTGCCTGGGCTCAAATAAAGAAACCTTTGTTTTTGCATCGGGAAGTTGGAAGTAGGCTTGGTGGTTTTGTTGTTGGGGGGGGTGGTTCTACATGCAGGCACAGCAGAGACCAACCTTTCAATACATGAGATTTTGTGGGAATATTTCCTACCCAAATCATAATAATCATATTTTTCATTTATCAATTTGATTATTTGCTAACTGAGATATTGGAATATAATGTCCTTATGGTTGTAATGATTGTGTAAAATTTTGTTATCATAGCATGTCAGTGGAAACAGTAGTATGGATAAGTCTAAATGTTCACCTTTCCCCAGAAACATTGGAAGACCACATACTTAAGAATCCACCTCATCAGAACTCTGAAGAAAGGAAGGCTTTACAGAAAGACCCTGGGAGAACTTTGTTCTTAGCATTGATGCCCTAGGATTGTTTCAGTCCTGAGACATCAGCCCAAGCCCAGATGAGAGACCTTGATCTCTGTGGAAGGGGTTCAGATATCAGATGTCTGTTTTGACCTGTCTGTAGGTTCCTCAGAATGCTAACACAGGTCCTGCTTTGTGATCTGCCTAACGTTCAATTTTTATAGGATATTATATGAAGACTTTGAAAGCAAAATGAACATGCCGCTGCCTCCTAGGATAAGAAAGTGACAGTGAGACAAAAATATACAATAAACCCAAGGAGCTACAATCCTAGATAAAATGGACACACAAGCTACCCAACTCTAACAGTGATAATTTAAAAAAAAAAAAATACCTCCCAATGAAGCCAGAACCATATAGCTTCACAAGTAAATTTCAGCAAATCTTAAAATAAAAGTCAAACAAGTGGCTAAGCAGTGGTGGCACACACCTTTAATCCCAGGACTTGGGAAGCACAAGCAGGCAGATCTCTGTGAGTTTGAGACCAGCCAGGTCTACAAAGCAAGTTCCAGGATGGCTGAAGCTGTTATACAGAGAAACTTTGTCTGGAAAAAACAAATAATACATACATACATACATGGAGTAGGAAGTAAAAGGTAAGGCAAATGCTTCTTACAACTTTCTATAAAATAAAACAGGAAAGTTTACATCTGAACGTAGTTTAAGAGTCCCCAATGCTGAAACTAGACAACCATGAACCAATGTCTATTATAAATATGTGTAGAAATAGCCTAAATGAAAACAGTAGTAAGCTGAATGTAGTGGCATATTAAGAAGATGATAAATTATGACCAAGTGGGATTTAACTCAGGAATGCAAAGTTGATTCAGCTCAGAAAAAAATCAATGTAATGCACCACATTAGCAGAATGATGGTAGAACCACATGATCTTCTTAGTCAACAGAGGAAAACACAAAGATTTAACAGAAATTTTTAGTAGTAGATTTTCTAAGCAATTAGAGGAACTTATGTGTAAAACCTACAGAGAATATCCAACTGTAAAACTGAAACTCCTCACTTTTAAAAACAAGTCAAGGTTCTTGAACTGTCTCTACATCCAGTGCACTCTAAGTAAAACTCCTTGAAGTGTAGCTGTGCTTGTGTCTTTATACTGCCTTGCTTGCTTTACTATCACAGAGCCACACCATGCTAGATAAGGAAGAGGAAGAGTAGGCTCTGGGACAAAAACTTGGAACATTTTTATAGGACAGGCTGTGATTGGCACATGTAATATTCTGTATTTTTTTCAACTTGGCCACACTGAAGCATGAAAAACTGAGGAATGTATTATAGCTTGATTTGGGGAAGAAAGAAATAGTGCATTTCAGCAAATAACTGGTAGCTTCTATCATGGTCCTATTTTTCATAATAACCCCAAAGCAGAGCTACTCCAGTATCCTCCCATAGCAATAGTGCATGGCACAGAGAGGACCTAGCAAAGAGAGAGAACATGCTGCACATACACTATCATCAGGAGAAATAAACTTTAACAACTTACTTTGTTCACAAAAATCAAGAGTAGCAATGCTGAAGAACATGTTTAAATCAAATATATATATTAAAGCTGTAGAAAACAGAAAGGAAATAATAATCAAAATAATGTTTGACACTAAGTTACAAAGAAAACATGGCTGGAGCAGAAACTAGAGCTGTCCTAACCACTAGTGCTGCCTCTTGATCTGGAGAAAGGAAAGGGTATTCCTCGATCTCTCTGTCTCTCTGTGTGTGTGTGTGTGTGTGTGTGTGTGTGTGTGTGTGTGTGTGTGTGAACTGTTTTTAACAAGGACCTCAGAAGCAGAAGTTCTTAATCTTTGAGCACTGTGGAAAAATTATCAAAAACGTTGACTATCCCAGGCTCTTTTTCTTTGGGGTCGCCAACTACTTCCCAAATCATGACACAGAGATTTCTCATTAGTTTTGAATATTCAGCCTAGGTTATGCACATTTCTGGCTAGCCTTTTTTAACTTAAATTAAGCTTTTTTTTTTTCTTTTTTTCTTTTTTCTTTTTTTTTTTTTTACCTTTTTCCTCCTCGTGTTTTACCTTTTTTTTTTCTTTCTGTATCTGTGTCTGCTGGCTGACAGCTGCCTAGCTTCTGGCCCTGGGAATTCCTTTTTTCTCTCTTCTTCCTCTCATTCCTCTAGAGCCTAAATTTCTCCTGCTATTCTCTCTGCCTGCCAGCCTTGCCTATCCATTCTTTGCCTAGCTTTAGCTGTTTGGCTTTTTATTAGATCAGTCAGGTTCCTTAGGCAGGCAAGGTGAAACAAATGCAACACATCTTTACATAGTTAAACATGCATCCTTACATTGCTAAGCAAATGCAACACAAACAAATGTAGTGTTAAATAGTCTACATCATAAAAAATATAACATAGCTTTGCTTAGTTAAGATAATATTCCATAGCACTTAACTAATGGATAGGTAAACAAACCCAGGTATATGTATATAAATAGGAAATAGCTCCTTTCATCTTTATATGCAAAATTATTGGTATGTTCACATAGGAATAAAAACAGGTCTAGCAGACCTGATTGAATTTAAACCAGTGTGACCTTCAACAGCTGTACAGTCCTGCTCTGCACTTGATTTTCACCCGCTGTTCCATAAGATGAGGATAGGAAAATAACTGGAGACTATTAGAGGAACTAATAATTCAAAATAGGTGTTAAAAAAGTATCAAGGTGTAGTGGGTCTTAGTAAATATTTCTTGAGTAAACTATATATCCAACCTTGAGATTTTTCATCTTATGTTTTTGTTAATGTGAGTCTCTGTTTCAAGCTCTATACTCTTCATTTCTTCCTTTTAAACTTCTGGATTCTGTGTCTGAGTATCCCTCCCTACTCCTACAGCTAAACACTGGATCTTTCATTTCTTAATGTCTCATACTTTTTAAAGTGTTTACAAGAGCAGTGAAAGATAATGGTGACAACCCTCCCTGTTGCCTGGAAATGGATACAGGCTTCATGCTTTACTACCTGGATTACCTTAGGCCAACCACATAAGTCTCATCTTTTATTTTCCTTATTTGTCAGTTTGATGTCAAAATAATATTTATGACAAAGGTTTTTTAAGAAAAATATTTTTAGAAAATATAAAATTTGAGATAGAGAGGGACAGAGTAGAACCAGATCCAGATAGGGAGTTGTAGTTATTTCACATTTATCCAGAGGATCCTTGGGAAAAGACAGATGATCTTCACTTTTGGCATTTTAGGATCTTGTATTCCTAACACTCCAAAGCTCACTTCATGTTTTATAGATGCTCACTTGTCTTAGGGTTTTTATTGCTGTGAAGAGACACCATGACCAAGGCAACTCTTATAAAGGAAACAGTTAATTGGTGTGGCTCTCTTACAGTTCAGAGGTTCACTCCATTTTCATCACAATGCCTGGCAGCATGCAGGTATATATGGTGGTGAGAGTGCTATATCTTGACCAGAAGGCAGCTAGAAGTTGGCTGACAGTCATACCGAGGGAAGCTTGAGCCAAAGAGACCTCAAAGGCTACCCCTACACTCACACACTTTTTTCAACAAAGCAAAACCTCCTAATAGTGCCACTCTCTTTGGAGGCCATTTTCTTTCAAACCACTACATTATTTATCCTACAAGAAAGAGTGGATCTTCTCAAATAAGCTTTTAATGTATGTTTAATGTATATATTCCAGGAACCAGAAAGAAATGGTGACACAATTCTCATAGTCACCCAAAATAAAAACAGAGGTATTTTGTGTTGTTAAAAAGTAATAAATATAAAATTAAACCCCAAAAAGAATTAAATAGGGTTCATAGAAGCCCAGAAAGACTGAACTGGCAATCATGGAGTATGCATGGATCTGTACTAGGTCCTCTACATACATGCTATGCTTGATAGTTTGTGAGACCCCAAACAGTGAGAATGAGGATGTCTCTGACTTTTTCATCTGTTCTTGAGACCCTTTTCTTCCTTCTGAGCTGCTTTACGTAGCCTTGATATTTGGGTATGTGCCATGTTCAGATGCCTGCTCATTTCTGAAGGGAGGAGGAAATCAGATTTATTTATCTAAGGGAAAGGGGAGGTGAGGATGAGGAGGGGAATCTGTGGTTGGGATATATTAAAAATAAAAATATATAAATTAGAGAGAGATAGAGATATAGATTGTAAAACTAAAAAAGAAAAGTTGACTCTTTTCAGTTCTATCATCATTATATTTAACATCTAGAAGTGAAAAGTAATGAACCAACTAATCAGTACTTCTCAGAAAAGAACAAAGGCTATATCAGCCCATGCTGTAGGGAGATAAATTATTACTTAGAAATATCCCATATTACCCTACACTGAAAATAGGTTACCCATGTCTTTCACATAATACTATTGTAATCTACTATGGAGCATTTTAAAGAAGGAGGAGGAGGAAGAAGGAAGAAGAAATGAGATGTTTAAGTCTAGTCTTAAATACTTTTAAAGAAAATTCTTCAACTTGAAAGGTCTAAAGATGCAAAATACTAATATTTTGGGGTTTTTTTTAAGCAAAAAGATTTTTGTTAATAATAATAGGAACAAAGTAAAACAACTTACCTTCTTAGACATTTCTATAGTAAAGACAAATCATCAGAAATATGACAAGCAAATATGTCATGAAACAAAATAACTACTCTTTTACTGTATAGATGAGTGGGTTTTGTTTGTTTTTAAGTAAGACAATGTAAATCAATGATATGTATAAAATCAAAACATAAGGAATTTTTCATCTGTTGCTCGTTGTACCATTTCAAGAGAAAAAGGCTGTTGTCTTTCAAGACTTTGGGATGCCTTAAATGATCTAATTTGTTACTTGAAATGAACTTTTCATTTCTTTTAATTAATACTCAAATTATTCCTTTATTTTTTATACAGAGACAGTGACAGAAGTTAGAAAAGATGCATCTACATCTCCTATGCCAACAAGAAGCCCTAAGGACCCCATGACCCCAGCCTCATCATCATCACAGCGGAACACCTCACGGTGAGCTTAGGAACCCTTGACTTAGTTGCTTCTTAGGAAAGGGTTTGTAAGACTGAAGAAAATTTGACAGTTTAAGTGCTCTTAGGCACTTATTATAAAGCTGTAGATTTGGCAAATTTATTACAGAGTTCTTTCTCAATATTCACATCTTCTGAAATAATCATGACAGTTGGTAAGGATTTCTGTAAAACCCAATGCACCCTGTCCACAGAAACTCTTAGCAGCAGGTCCTTCTCAGCTGATCATGGAAGGTAATGTATTTGGTCTACAACTTCAAGTGATTAAATTCTGAAAATTATAGTGGATTGTGCTAAAGGTTTATTTACTTATTTCCACTTATACCAGAGACTTTAGAAGAGCTAGTCTTTTGATCAGTCATTTCTGTAGTTAGGGAAAGATATATATTTTAAACTTATTACATTAATATGTAACTTACATATTAATATGTAACACACTTAAGACTCAATATATAGAAGCATCAGTTTCAAAAGTACTGGTTTCCTTGGTAATAAGGTTGGTTTGGGGCACTTAAATCTCTCATATTTTATCACATGAATATATATTTTCAGATTTAATTTTTAGTTAATTGCCTAAGTTGTTGATCTCAAAGCTGGTGATTTCAGAGGTATACTATAAAACATATTCTTTGGTTTACAGTTTGACAAAGGAAAGAGTTTTAACTCTTCATTCTCTGTAGAGCTTTCTTTCATCCATGTCTCATATAAGAACAGTGCCACAGAAGATAAACCTACACTTTCTTGAGTAGTATTCTAACTGTGGCTCTTATTGGCATGCATTTAATTCTGGAACCAGAAAGATAAATAATACAAAGGATCTGGGAAGTGACTACTGCAGAGGATAGTAAGTTAAGCTATTGTCTGTAGAGTGTTGTGGACCCAGAGCTGTGCCAAGAGCCTTGATCTAATGTAGTCTTCACAGGCTATAGAGATAGGACTATACTCATTCCTATTGTAAAACTGGGAAACCATGACTCAGAGAGATTGATTGCATTGTCCAAGACCCTGTCTTAGTCTGGGTTTTCATTGCTGTGAAGAGACACCATAACCACGGCAATTCTTATAAGAAAACAAACACTTAATTGAGGGTGACTCGCTTATAGTTTCAGAGGGTCAGTCCGTTATGACCATGAAGAGGAGCATGGCAGATGCAGGCAGAAAGTCTGGAGCTGACAATGCTACATCTTGCAGTCAACAGGAGGTCAACTGAACATCTCACTGAGGGAAGCTTGAGTAAAGGACACCTCAAATACTGTCCCCACAGTGACACACTTTCTCCAACAAGACCACACCTCCTATTAGCGCCACTCCCTTTTGGGACCATTTTTTTAAAAAACCACTACAGACCTTTACCTAATAAAAGGGCCAGAATTTAAAATTCCAAAGTCATTAACTTAAATAATGTAACATCACCACTCTCCCTACTGCAAAGGTAACATAAAGTAATTAGTTAACTTGCCCAACTTTCTCCAGTGACCCACTCTCTCTTGCTTTTAGTGCTGGTATTGTTAGAATTTGATAGAGAAACAGTAAGTTGTGATTCTAAGAGTGGAGAGAGCTCCCTTTGTTTGTACCCTTTGCATTGTGGCTGGAGTCTTGTACTCAGAACTTTCCATTCAATCCTATGGGTTGTCTTTGCTGAGTTAGAAAGGGCTAATATTTTTGATTTTCAATATCAGTGAATGTTCTTACTGTTAATATTTAAATGGCATTTCATTAGTTGGTTAGTTGAAGCTAGGCTTCAAACTTGAGACTTTGTACATGGTAGGCAAGCACTCCATTCCTGAGCAACACCGTAGTACTAAAATGTGATCTTTAATACAACTTTAATGTATTTGTGAAGGTTGAGTTTCAATTTAGAGGGACACATGAAAAATAGGAATAAAATGTTTCTTGTTAAAGGGTTTTGTGTAAGACATCCTCAGCATAAATTTTTTGAATGGACCATATCAGCATGGTAGAGTGTTTCAAGCTCTGGTTAAAAATTCTGCCAGTACTTATATTTACAGACATTAAAAAAGGATTATTCATCTACTTATATTTAATACTGCTGATCAACTAAATATAGATTCTCAGGAGTTTTGTAAATAATAAGCATTTGGCTGACTAAAAGAATGTGTAGCACACCAGATCCTATCTTTAGAGAAGTGCCCAGTGGCGTATCATCAGTGTATTATACAAAGTGCAGAGTTGAAAATGATTCAGTACTGTGAAAATCAGCTATCAGGACAGCACAGTGGTGCTTCTCTATCATTAGAATCCAGAGCATTTGAATCATTCACATTTCAAAATATACACTAGTCATTTTTTATAGACTTCTTTTTTTGTTATAGAAATTCTGATTCTTCCTCTCACAAGTCTTTGAAGAGATTTTTAAGCCTTACTCACTCTAAATTTCAAGAATGTTGAAGGTTTTAAGGTCTATGAAAGGCTGTAAAAGATGATGGCATGTTTCAGTGCTGTGGAAGATAACGTTTTTCCTTTGTTCTTGGAAAACACCTAAAACATCCCATATCATCCCAGGTTCAGGCAAAGAAAACAGTTAGAGCAGTTATCTTTCCCAGTCGTGTATAGGTTTAATTGTTCTCTCTGCTGGCTGTCAATATAATGTGAAATTTTCATTCCCTGTTAAGATGGAAAAGTTTGTGGCTGAAAATGTTAGCATTTGCATTTTTATTTCTTGATTTATTTAAAGGACAGCTTCTCCTACAGCAATCCATCACTTGGTGACACCCCAAATATGAATAATGTATGGTAGACTTGCTGTTACAATGTGTAATAAGTGCTTAAGACAGTAAAAGAATGTTAACTATGTTGCAAATGTAATATTTATCAACCCATAAACTTTTGAGGTTCAATAATACTGACCATAGGACATTAATATCACTTATTTTGATTTTAGCTGGTCAACTGTATATGTAGAAATATTAATCTGTCTTGTGCTAGCAAAATAAGTATGTAATTTACAGCACAAGCAAAAAGGGCATTATAGCCCTTCCTGATGGAAGCCATGACACTTCTTTCTCCCCATTTTACCTGTGACCCTGACTCTGGTTTTGTACCCCTAAGCTGTCAGGGATGTTAAGTGCAGTAGTTATCTTGGCCCAAGAGGATTGTGGTACTAAACGAAATAATACTGTTCACTTCTGCTTAGTAATAACAGGCAATATTGCGCAGACTAGTCCAATGGAGGGGCTTTGTTCCCGCTCATTGTGAACACCATGTGGATGTGTGAACCTTAGCTCTGTAAGAAAGCTAGGGATGTTCTCTGTTGCTCTGAAACTGAATCACTTGATTCTCTTTTCTCTGTCATGGAGCCAGAGATGGACATTTTACCCTTTGCTTCTCAAATGAATTGTCAGGAATACAAATAATACTTTTTACATAGCACAAATATACCCTGTACACCTTCCCAAACTGTGTATGTGTACTGCCAACAATATAAAATAAAAGAATTTCTAACCACCAAAGCCAAAGAAGTTATGTTTATTAACCAGCATCAGCTGTAATTGGTGTGCACTCCATTAAGGTGCAGGATTATGTGTTTCTTCATTGTAAATAACCTTTCTGATTATACTTGATGTATGCCAGTTTAATCAAGTACATTATACTCCTATTAAGCAGATGTATTAATATAGTTTTGAATTGCAAGTCTTTTATCTTAAACCATACTAGGAGATAAGGTTTGATACAGCTGTATGCCCTTTTATGTGACATGGTGCATTTCATATTAAAATGAAGGAAGAGTCTTCTGTGCTTCTTCAGAGCAGCGGAAATGTCACTTATGAAATACTGATGAGTTTCTATTTCTCAGTTCCATGACAACACAGTGATGATAAACAGACTAACTCCATACCCATGGGTGCAGGATTAATCCACAGCCTCTGAAGTGCAAGGTCACTGAGCCCTTTTCTGTTCCTCAGTGACTCATTAAATATGAGGGCACTTGCTCTTGCATAACTGTTTTCCTGTGACATGTAAAGAGAGAACAGCAATTTCTATACATCAACCCAGCAAGAAAAATTGTGTAACTAACTTATCTGTTTCTAGGAAGTACTATTTGTCTCTCTATCTAATTTGATTTTGTTTTGTTTTCAGAAAGATTGGATTTTTTAAATTTATTAATGTTTTACATACCTGCTGCAGTCTCACCTCCCCCTTCCTCTTTACCTTTTGCCTGGCCCCATCCATTTCTCCTCCTTCGCTATTCAGAAAATGGCAGGTCTCCCATGGATATCAACAAAACACGTCAAGTTACAGTAAGACTAAGTACCTCCCCTTGTATTAAGGGTTGGCAAGGCAACCCAATATGAGAAGGAGGGTCTCAAAAGCCAGCAAAAGAGTCAGAACCAGTTTCTGCTCTCACTGTTAGGAGTCACACAAGAAAATCAAGTTACAACTATCACATATATGCATAGCCTCCTGGTCAGTCCCATGCAGGCTTCATGGTAGTCAGTTCAGTCTCTGTGGGCCCCAGTGAGTCTAGATTAGTTGATTCTGTGAATGTTCTTGCAATGTCCTTGACCCCTCTGGCTCCTACATCCTTCCTTCTCCTGTTCTGCAGGATTTCCAAACTCTACATAATATTTGAGTTTCCATCAGTTCCTGGATAAAGCTTCTCTAATGACAGTCGGGCTAGGCACCCAGCTATGAATATACCAGGATATCATAGGCATTGTTACTTTGACTTTTTTTTTTTTTGCCAGTTGTGTTTGATTCTATCCTAGGTCTCTGGGCAATTTAGCCTCTGGGATTTGACACTACAGGCAGTGTCATGGGTGAGTACTTTCAGGGCATGGGTCTGATGCTGAGTCTAATACAAAAAAGTTAACAAGAGAAATTTGTTGTAGAACGTTTCTGGCCCAGACTAGTCCCACAGTTTGGAAATGCCCACTGCTGCTTATCTGGACGAGCAATCCCAAAGTCCCAAAGAAACACACAGACACTTATATTAATTTCATGCTGTTTTGCCTATGGCTCAGGCATATTGCTAGCTAGATCCTTCATCTTAATTCAACCCATTTCCATTAATCTGTCCTGCCATGTGGCCCATGGCTTACTTATTTCATTACATGTTGCTTCTCTGACTCCACCCTCCTTCCCCTATCTATGCCCTGATTTCCCTGCCTACTTCTTAGATGCCTGCCATAGGCCAAAACAGTCCCTTTATTAAGGAATGATATTCACAGCATACAGAAAGACATTCTCATGCCAGAAATTAACCTTTACAAACCCCATTTCAAAAATAAAATTTGATTACCTATACCTATTTGTATTCTTGCTTTAATAGAGTAAGGTAAAAAAAAAAAAAAAAGCTAATAGGCAAAGTAGTAATACTAAAGGAGTAAATTTAGCTTGTCTTTAGGACATTGTTATCATGGGAATAATGCTCAGCATTATCATATTGTCACCACTTTTATTTACTAGTAACCTAGAATCCAGGTCTCAGCTGCAGTAAAGTCTACAAAATCCAGACTGTACAGTGAAGACAAGATCTAAAGTATTATTCTTCAAGCTTTCTTATACTGTTCAAATGTTGTGTAACAATGACATGTTTGCTACTTCCTTCCTTATTTATTGCCATGCCTTCACTTTGTGGTACAGAGTGGCCTCAAATTTTCAGTCTCCTACATCAACCTCTCAAGTGATTAGATTTCAAGTGTGCCCTCTGTGCTCAGCCTCACCTGACACCTCTCAGATTGGCTAAGATAAAAGACACAGAGGACGGCCTATGCTGGAGAGAATGTGGAGCAAGGGGAACACTCCTCCATTGTTGGTGAGAGTGTAAGCTTTTCAGCCACTCTGGAATGCAGTATGGTGGTTTCTCAGAAAACTGGGAATCAATCTCCCCAAGGATCCAGCAATACCACTACTGGGTGTATACACTAAAAATGCCCATTCACACTCCAAAGGCATTAGCTCAGCTATGTTCATAGCAGCATAATAGCGTAATAGCAAGAACCCGGAAACAACCTAGATGCTCCTCAACTGAAGAATGGATTAACAAACTATGGTACATCTACACAATGGAGTACTACTCAAGAGTAAGAAAAAATGATAACCTAAAATTTTCAGGCAAATGGATGGATTTAGAGAATATCCTCCTGAGCGAGGTATCACAAACCCAGAAAGATAAGCAGGGGATGTACTCACTCATTAGTGGACTTTAAACAAAAATCAAAGCATGTCCAAGTGGCAAACCACAACCAGTGAACACCTTGGACTGGAACCTTGGAGCCTATTCCCTCTAGAGGAATACCTGACCCAGTCTTGATGTTGGGGTGAGGAAAGCAGATCTGTTTGGGGTAGATACTGAACTAAGCCATATTGGAACCTTGGGACCTCCTACCCTTGCTAGGGAGGAGATAAAGAGATGGAGAGAAGAGAGAAGGACTGGGAGGGCAGGAGGGGGAAGGGAGTTTGAGCAAGGGGATACATGGATAAAAAAAATATGACTTTATTCATAATAAAAAAGAAAAATATTTAAAATGAAAGCAGAAGGAACGTATTTATAACAGGCAAACATACTTTACAATTTTATCCTGTGTAATTCCAAGTAGTTGCAGAATATCTAAGGATACCCTTGACCCACATGACATAAACATTCTATCTGTCAGTTCAGTAATAGGTGAGGTTTATGCTTTGTGTGGTGTCAACTGAACTTTGAAAACTGTAATTGGTGACATGTTTTCAATAATGCACTCCTTGCTATTGCTATACCTGAGACATTTTTATTCAAACCAAGACAGGAACCTCCCCTGACACTTTCTGCTGGAGTAAGGGAAGGAGGTCCTGATACAAGAGGTTTACATAGGCTAGAGTTTTAAGCGATGGATTATGTGTCTTGGCATTACATGATTGGACAGGAAACCAAATATGAGGCAGTCATTGAAGATGTCAGTGTACGTGACTGTTAACAGCTTACCAGGATGTCTGTAGGGGAACTATAAGGTTCTGGAAGGATATGAGGTATTTTATAGGGATATCTGGGTCTTATTAAAAAAAAAAAAAAAATGCTGTGTGCCTGTATCCTGTTTTTGCCAATTCCAGGATCTATGTCCCTTATCCCCATTGTTTCCCTTTTTTCTTGGGGCTTGAGTTTAGCCCGTGGACACCAGTTTTCTCAGGCCTGTTGACAAGATGGCACTGTTTCTTCTTCTTCTTCTTCTTCTTCTTCTTCTTCTTCTTCTTCTTCTTCTTCTTCTTCTTCTTCTTCTTCACTATCATTTCAGAGATTTTAGCATCATGAAATGCATTTTGGACTTCATCAGATTTGAGGTCACTAAATTCCCTTAACTTCAGCTTTTAAAGAACTTCTTTTGGGTACCTCTAACTGGTCTAGGCACTTTAATTTCTTTGTAGAAATTGCTTTATATGTGTTACATAAAGTAATCCTCAGAATCATAAAAACATAAACCTCCAAGAGGCAATTATAGAACACCTAAGAGCCCTGTAACACCTGGGTTTATAGGCCTGAGCTTCAATGCTAGTTTTGCAGTTTTGAGAAATAATTTCAACTAATCTATAAAATGGGAATAATAACAGCTCCCTTATAGTCATGTCATGATGATTAAGCAAGATATTGTGTATAAAGTACTTCACACTATCCTGTTCTATGATAAATGTTCCACAAAAAATAACTACCATTATAGAACTTCCCAAGGCCACATAAGCATGAGAAACATGATGTGATACCAAGCTTTAACCTAACACAACATGTTAGGTTCAACTCTGAAGTGAGCATGTACTTGTTTTGTTTTGTTTTGTTTTGTTTTGTTTTGTTTTGTTTTGTTTTGTTTTGTTTTGTCCTTACTTGGTTTGGGCTAGTTTTGCTAAGAGAGTCTTACTGTGCATCCCAGATTGGTTAGGATCTTCTTGTCTTAACTTCTCAAGGGCTGGGATTTCAGACATATAGCTCTATACACAAAATACTGTTTGTTTATATTTGGCCTTGCAACAGAAGTTTAAATACAACTATGTTGGAGGAATTCAACATGCTAACATTCCTTTTAGCTCTCTCTTCAGTTCTGGGAACAAGAGTTGTCAGGAAACCTGGAACAATATGTGTTAATGATACTGGCCTTACCAGCAAATGCCATAAAGAGTATAACTGCAAAGACGGTTTAAAGGTGATCATGAATGACCTGCATTAGCAGGGTTTTTCTGATATAGGGAACTGTCACTATTGGTAAAAGTACTTTCCACACAAGAATAAGGATCTGAGAACCTCTACAGCCAATACACTATATCAAGCATGGTAGAAGACTAACACTAACACCCAAAGCTGTCCTCTATTTATACATGTATGCCGTAGCATTTTCACATATCATATATAAGGAAAAAGATATTTTTTAAGTAGTAAAATTTTTTGATAACAAATATTTCCCCATCATGAAATGTCTCTTCTTTTTTGTTCTAGATGGTTGGAGGAAGAGTAAATATTGGCTATATGATAATTATATTTAATGTTGTGTGCCTAGGATATTTGTTTTAAGAGTCACCTGAGGGCTGGTTGAAGTTATTGAGAACAGATGTTTATCTTCATAAGTTAGCCTTTTGTAAAGATGCTGAAAGGGTTGAATTCCCTTCAGCCAGTACCGCAAGTAGCATTGCTTAGAAATCCCTTGTAAAATTACTCATTTCTAAGCCTTACCCTAGATTACTTGAGACAAAACTTGTATAGATGAATCCCAGCACTGTGACTATTGTCTTGTGAATTAGCTCTGAAATGACACTGTCTAGAGATAGATAAGCATGTGCAGCCTAGCATGCCACCATTCTTGCTCTCTGCCTTCTGGCTCTGCCTAACCCCAGGATCTCTCCTTCTCAATGTCTTTAGAATGGGACCATCAAAATCCATTAAAAGCCTCCAGGGAAGACCATTAAGATCTCAAAGAGCCTCAGTATTATTCTCAATATTTGGAATTAGTCACTAAGATTTATTGCTGATGGCAGCCTTCCCTATGATAGGCTGTGTGAAAGCTGGCTCAATATATAAATTTAGGATCAGAATCAATAGGACATATGTATAATTATTAGAGGGAATGTATCAGATTGTCTTGCATGATTTGAAGCTAGATAGTTCAGAAATTGCCGTTTATATGCTAGGGAGCCAAGAACTTCATAGTTGCCCAGTCTAAATAGATGAAGGCCTCAGAACAAGACAGTGATGCCCAATCCAAAGCTAAAGATTTGAAAGCTCCTGAGAGAGTTTCGGGCTGGAGTATGTTGAAAGACTGAAGAAGCTGAAATCTGTTTCAGCAGGCAACAGCAAAAGAACAAACACACTCAGGAAGAAGGAAGCTGACACTATGACCAGTGAAGGGGTGACAGGAACCATAAACCTCATGGAGCAATTTGGAAAAAGAGCATACCAATCTAAACTCCAACCACAGCTTCTTAGTTATAGATGGTGTTCTAGCACTGCCTGCAGGAGGTGTAGAGGAAGTGCTAGCAACCCAGTCCTTCCACAAGACAGGCAGTTGTAGCTACAGAATTCCACAGCACTTAGAAGTTTTATATTTAACTCAGGGAGATAGTTATTGTTTATTAAATGTTTCATTTATTTGTCATACCAGCCAGTTTTCTTTCCCTCCTCTCCTTCTATTCCTTCCCCCTCCATCTTACCTCCCACCATCCACTCATTCTCAGTTCTGAAAGAAGCAGGTCTCCCATGGGAGTCAACAGAGCATGGCATATCAAGTTGAGGCAGGAACAAGCTCCCCCCCCCTGCATCAAGGATGGGTGAGGCATTTCACCAAATCCAATAGATTCCAAAAAGCCAGCAGCTATATATTCTAAGTGGCTCCTAAGTTACAAAGAAGAAACTCATTTGGACTACAACAGCCCCCAGAATTTAAACAACTACAATAGCCACTTCTAAGTACCCACATTGTCTCAGTGGCCAGCCAAGGGGTTAGCAAAGCTGAACACTTGACCTGTGAGAAGCTCTAGCATCAGCACTTGACTCACTCATTAGGCATAGCCAAACTTCCTCAGCATCCTTACCTTGAGGACCAGCAGCTGCCACAATGCTCAGTCCACTCATATTTGCCCTGCAATAATTAGGGAAGGTCTCTTCCTCAGTGCATTATCTTGACTTGTAGCTTCTCTTGTAAACTCTGTTTCACCCACACCTGGGTTCAGAAGCATTCAGGAAAGCTCTATAGCTCCAGAAATATAGCTACCCAAAGCAGACATTCATTGCAAAATCATATGGCTGCTCTCATGAGCAAGCTGCAATCTGAGTTGTTGAAGCACTCATAAATACATGATGTCAATCAAATATAAAAATATTAATATAATTTTGAGCTCCCCTATAACCCATTCTTAAGTGCCTGTCCAGATGATATCTTGTACCCTATCCAGAGGATTTTCTTTTCTTATGCTTCCTCATAAAATTGGAACACATGAATGTTTCACTAGGTTCGCTGGATTAACATTTTGAAGGGAACAATAATGAGAATTATTCCAGAGAAACAGATTATCAATTTCAAGGAAATTATTAAATTTCTGAAAAATAATCTGAAATAATGACTCTAAGGAAACTCAATGAGATACAATAAAATACATTTTTTAAAAATTTCAAAAGAGAATAGAAAAAGTAGTTACAAGTATTAATGCAAAATTAACCAAAGGAATGAATCACAAAAACTAACTTCAAAAAGTCTTTGAATTGAAAAGTTTGATGAAATGAAGATAGACTTCACAGCAGACTAGAGCAAGCGTAGGAAAGACTTTTTCCAAACTTGAACACAAGTCATTTGATGTAACACAGCCAGACAAAACAGAGAAAAGGGAAGGGAAATGAGAACAGAATGACGGAAGAGGAGGGCAGACAATGTCTGCACGATGTATACTTAAAGCAAACAAATACATGATGAGGATTCTAGAAAATGGAAAAGGCAGTGAAGATTTGTTTCACAAAATACAAACTGAAACCTTCTCAACTCTTCAGTGAGGTCATTTTATTTATTTACTGTGTATACAGTATACAGAAGAGGGCGCAAGATCTCATCATAGATGGTTGTGAGCCACCATGTGGTTGCTGGGAATTGAACTCAGGACCTCTGGAAGAACAATCAGTGCTCTTAACCTCTGAGCTACCTCTCCAGCCCCCCATTTTAATTTGAGAAGCTCAAAGGGCCACAACCAGATTCGAACAAAATAGACCTTCACCAAACATGATCAAAATTTCAGGAATGCAAGTTGGGGAGGAAATCCTAAAACCAGCAAAAGAATCAAGTCACATATAAGAAAAAAGGTTATTAAAGACTATGGCTGATTATTCTTTAGAGGAAACCTTATACTCTAAGTAACACGATACATTGAAAATACAGAAGGAAAAATACTACCAACCAAGAGTACTATTCCAACGAAAGTTACCCTTCAGAACTGAAAGAAGCATAGAGGCTGAGAGCATTTGTCACTATCAGACCAGCACTACAGGAAGTCTTAAAGTAGTCCTACATTACAACTGAAAGAGTGATAACTGCCATCATGAAAATACATAAATTAACTAAAAGAACAGATACATGAAAGAGAAAGGGAATCAAACCTTAACATAACAGAAAATACCTAATTACCCAAATAATTAAAAGTTGGTAAGGAAAAACAATTGACAAAGTATAATACAGTTAAAATTGAAGGAGAATGTTTATATTTATCAATAATAACCTGACTATAAACATGTTAGGTTCACCAATCAAAATACATACACTATCTAAATGGATTAAAAGAACAGTCCCAAGTATCTGCTACAAGAAGCTCACTTCACTAGCCAAGATAAATATACAAAGATTACAAGTCAAGTATGGGAATAAAATTGCCAGAAAGTGGAAACCAAAGCAGGCAGGAATAGCTCTACTCAGATCCTGCCAACAAACAGCTGTATGTGAAGGTGTACTTTGTCATAGGGGAAAATGATCCAAATTGTGTGTGACAATACCAAGATAAACACTTGAATAAATCAAAATTTTGCCCTCAATAATAGTTTTAGTGTTCTTGAAGAATATTAGAAAATTAGAATAACAAATATAATGCATTTCCACTTAATATTTTGTATATAGCTTATCTCATAACATGTTTAACATTTTTCATATTGAGAATAATGTACCCCCAAATCATTCTTTCTATTCGGAATTCTTTTTTTGTATATAATAATAGAAAATGCATGAGTACCTTTGTTTTTGTTAGCATTAAGACTTCTGGATCCATATTCTCACCAAAATGTCTTGGCTAAACCTTGAAGAAATTACCAGCTGAGCATCCTTGATCCAAATAGCTGAAATTCAAAGTGCTTTCAAATCTGAAACTCTTAAGCACTAGAATAACAACTCAAAATTTTTCAGATATTGAAGCATTTTATATTTTGGATTTTTAGGTTAGGATACTTAATTAGTAAAGTCTGTTCAATATAATAAACATTCACAAGTCCCAACATCTGAAATGCATCTGTCCCATACATTTCATGCTCAACTTATATTACCTGTGGAAGAAAGCCTCCAAGTTAGTCAGGCTCCAAGGCAATTAACCAGTGCTCCCATTACCTGTTCACTTCAGGCTTTCTTCAATTTTATTGGTGGAGATGCATACTAAAGTATGACTATTGCCTAGATTGAAATATCATTATCATGTTGCTTGATCCCCCACTTCTAAATGTTTGTACAGTGATCATCCTAGTTGGAATATAAGCCTCTGTGGAGTGGGCAGAGGGAGAGTAGACACTGTTATACACAAGAGACTGCTTCTTCTTTTAAGCTGTTCTTCCACATGGACAACCTGGAAACCACAGACAGCAGTTAGAGCTGAGAAGTAAGTCCTAAGACCAATGCCAGCACAGCAATGTAAACACTGGCTATCAGGTATAAAAAGATTGTGTGTTGTATATAAGTATTATATCATAAAGACAATATAAAAGTCTTGCTTTGTCTATGGGACTTGTTTAATGTTGTAAATTAAATTAACTAATTGATGCTGTTAACTCTGCCTTGTAAACTCCTTTCTGTGACTCTGAACAACCACTACTGATGCACTTAAAAGACCCACATGGAAAGACAGAACTAGCAAGGGCAATCCCTTCGCTTCTTGCTAAGGACCATGTCTTCCCTAAAATGTGGGAGAAGTCTGCTCTGTTGTCACCACAGTCTACATGTGGCATTAGTAGATGTTGGGACATGCTACTCACTGGTTGCAGAATAGAATGCTCACATGAAATGGATTCAATGCAAACTTTCATTTGGATGCATTAGTGTTCTCTAATGAAGTGTTATCGTGCTACCACAGGTCAATGAAGATGCTGTTCCAGCTAGCTAAGCCAAGAGTCCTCAGTGTCTTTTCATTCATCTAATCTAAGCTCATGGCTGAGAAATGCTTCTTAAAGACCAGTTGCTAGTACCCTTATGCCAGCTCCTATTTTCTGGCTTCTGAACTGGTAATAGAAAAGCAACATCTAGGGCTAAAGAGGTGGCTCAGAGGTTAAGAGTGGCGACTGTTCTTTCAAGGGTCCTGAGTTCAATTCCCAGCAACCACATGGTGGCTCACAACCTTCTACCTTGAAGTCTGGTGCCTTCTTCTGACACACAGGCATAGTGGAGGTAGAATGTTGTATACATAATAAATAAATCTAAAAAAAAAAAAAGGAAGAAAGGAAAAAAGAAAGAAAGAAAAGCCACATCTGATAATCACCCTGGTAACGTGCATCCTAACCCAGTAGATCACAGACTCACACCTGAATGGCTCATTAGTGGTACTGGCACTGAGCCTCTGGGAACCTGAACCTCTGTGAACTTGAGGAGAGATAGGGGATACTAGCATTGTTGTGATGCTCACAGATAAACCTTATACTCTAGGTGGTAGTTTCCCTTCCTTGCTTTTCTCAGAGGCTGCTTGAGCTCCACCACTTTCCCAGAACTGTCCTTCTCCACTTATATGCTGTGCCACAACAGACCCCATTTATGCTTTCTCTCTTTTATACAAGTATCTTGGTGATAACATCTGAGATTTCATGACAGGATTGTAACACGTGCTATCATTACTTTAGTGGTATTGCTTATGACATAAACACTTTAATTTCACAGTCTGGAGATTTCATGGACTTTTGTGTTCTTTCTGCCCCTGTTGATACATATAGAGTAAATCCTGGAGTCATATTCCTTTTAGATTTTAAAAAAAAAAGTGAAGTTGTTTTATTTAAAGTATCCAGACAACATCAAATCTGATGCTTTAAAAATAATTGTTTGAAGCCCAAAACAATTTATTTTCAGTAATATAGATGAGTAGGGCCCTATAGGTGGAATTTTCCTGTCAAGGAAGCCATTTTCCAAATAAGCAAAACTGAAACTTAATGTTACTTATAAATGCTTGGGCAATAGCTCAGGCTTGTTACTAGCTAACACATATTTAAATTCAATCCAATGTAAAATATTTAAAACTAGTAATTGCTTTTTTAAAGTAGATTCAGTAATCTCCCCTTATATTCTGTCATATCTGTATTCCTCCCCTTTACCTTTTTTTCAAACAAGAACCATGAAATTTTTATTTATTTATTTTTTACATTTAGCTTCCTTGCCCCCAAACAGGGCTGTATATTGGTAACAATAGGTCCAATATTCCTTTGCTTATAAATATTTTCTGGATAGCCTTCTCTTCTGCTTTAGATGTCTAGATGTCCAAGGTCTTTTGACTTCTTTAAGATGGGTATTTATAGTTTTCTGCAAAGACAAAACAAAACCCTGCCCCAACCCTTGAGCTTTTCTTACAGCTTAAAGAATTGTCACTGGGCAAGGTGACCTGGTAAGAATAGGGTCTCAAAAGCCTGAAAAAGAGTCAGAAACAGCCCCTGCTCCCACTGTTAGGCATCCCACAAGAGGACCAAGCTATACAACTGTAATATATAAGCAGAGTGCCGAGGTCAGTCTCATGGAGGCTCCTTCATTGTCAGTTCAGTCTCTGAGAGCCCCTATGAGCCCAGTTGATTCTGTGAGTTTCTTTTGATGTGCTTAACCCTTCTGACTCCTATATAACCCTTTCTTTTCCTCTTCTGCAGGATTCTAAAAACTCCACCTAATATTTGGCTGTAGGTCTCTGAATCTGTTTTCAACAGTTGATAGATGAAGCTTCTCTGATGACAATTGGACTAGGCACCAATCTAGTCACAGGAGATGGCCAGTCAGGCTATTTATCTGCTATTACTAGAAATCTAACATGGGGTCTTCCTTGTAGATTCTTGGGAGATTCCCTTGTGCCAGGTTTTTAGCTGACTCCAAAATGTCCCTCTTTCTAGTAGTCTTTTTCAGCACGTTTCCTCTCCGCATTTCCCAGCCTGATTACTCATGTTCTCCACCCTTCTTCAGTCCATTCACGAAATCTCGCTATTTCCCCTTTCCCAGGGAGATCTGGATATTCCCACATGTACCCTCCTTGTTACCTAGCATCTCTGGAGCTATGGATTAACTTTTATTTTACAGCTAATATCCACTTATGAGTGTGTACATGCCATGTTTGTCTTTCTCAGACTGGATTACCCCACTAAGAATGATTTTTTTTTCTAGTTCCATCTATTTGCCTGCAAATTTCCTGGTGTCCTTAGTTTTAACCACTGGGCAATACTCCATTGTGTAAATGTACCACATTTTCTTTATTCATTCTCTGGTTAAGGGACATCCAGGTTGTTCCCAGGTTCGGTGTGTTAAATAAGGCTGCTATGAACATAGTTTAACAAGTGTCCTTGTGGTATAATTGAGCTTCCTTTGGGTATTTGTCCAAGAGTCATATAGCTGGATTTTGTGGGAGGTTGTTTCCCAGTTTTTTCCAAAGTAGCTGTGCATGTTTGCACTCCCACCAGCAATGGAGGAGTGTTCCCCTTGCTCCACATCCTTTCCAGCATGAGCTGTCACTTGTGTTTTTAATCTAGCCATTCTGACAGGTGTAAGGTGGTATCTCAAAGTCATTTGGATTTGCATTTCCCTGATGGCTAAGGATGTTAAACATCGTGTTTCTCCATTTGAGATTCTTCTATTGAGAATTCTTGGTTTAGATCTGTGTCCCATCTTTTAATTGGATTATTTGGTTTGTTGATAGCTAGTTTCTTGAGTTCTTTATATATTTTGAAAATCAACCCTCCTGACAGCCTAATCTTATATAGGCATTTTCTTAATTAAGATTCTTTTCTCTCAGATGACTTTATCTTGTGTCAGTTTGACATGAAACTATCGAGCACAATTGACCCCTTGTAAACTTGTCACACAAACACAACACCATTAATGCACACAACCTTTTCTTTCTCAGTCATCCTCAGTATCTCACATTAAAAACATAAATAACTTTTAAAATCCCCAACTTTACAAATTGATACACTTTAAAAGTTCATTGTCTTTAAAATATCTAGTCTTTATAAAAATTCAAAATCTCTTTTACAAGTTCAAAGATCTCTAAATGACGTGCTCCTATAAAAATCAAAGTTAGGTTAAATACTTTCTTACTTCAAGAAAAAATAACCAGGGTACAGTCACAATAAGACTAAAGCAAAACCAAACTCCTAACAGTATAAATAATGCTATGTCCAATGCCTGGAATTCACTCATGACCTTCTGGGTTTCTTCAAAGGGCCTGAGCCACTTCTCCAGCTTTGCCTTCTGCAGCACACACTATTGGTCTTCTAAGCTCAGGGAAGGCTCCACTGCACTACTGCTTGTTCTTGGTCATTCTTCAGTTCTGGCATCTCCAATACTGCGATCCTCCACTACAACTGGACTGCGTTTTTATCAATAGCCTTTTCTAGGCTCTCTTTGTGGTACCAAGCCTCAACTTGTCTACATGACACCTTTAGTCCTGGAACTTCAACTGCCTCTGAGGCTGCATTTTCACCAATGGCCTCCTTTGGCCTCCCACAGTTCCAAGCCTCGGCCACTCTCCTTGACGCCTTCATGCCTTCCAAATCAGTGCCACCTGAGTGATTCTTACACTACCAAGTTTGGCTGCCAACAAAAGGCACAAGCTTGGTCACCTCTAGAGCACAGCTTCTGTGTGCTGACTCTCAGGAAAAACTTCTACAAGATTTTACATTTCACAAGCCAGACTTCTGTTGTCTACAATACTCTCAACATTCTTATCTTCAAATCTCTGACAGAACAATCCACTGAGCTCTCCACACTCAATGTTCTTCTAGCCCAAAGTTCAAAAGTCCTACAATTCTCCCATGGCAGGTCTTTCACAGCAACAGCTCACTATTTGGTACCAACTTATGTCTTAGTGTTCCATTGCTGAGAAGAAACACCATCACCACTGCAATTCTTATAAGGAAAGCATTTAATTTTGACTTGCTTATAGTTTCAGAGGCTTGGTCCATTTTCATTGTGGCAGGGAGCATGGCAACATGCAAGCAGATGTGGTGCTAGAGAAGTAGCTAAGATGTTCTACATCTGGATCTATAGGTAGAAGAGAGAGAGCCACAAAGCCTGGTTTGGGCTTTGAAAAAGCTCAAAGCCCACTCCCAGTGACACACTTTCTCCAACAAGTCTACACCTCCTAATCCTTTAAAATAGTGTCACTCCCTGGTGACCAAGCATTCAAATCTATGAGCCTATGGCGGTCATTCTCATTCAAACCACAACGCCCTGATTAGTTTTATTTGTCTGTCCCTAAAGTCTGAATGTTCCCACCTTAGATTTTCACTTAAGCTATCATCTAGGGATCACCTGTTAAACCAAACATATAACCATGGACAGAATTAGGAATTTGGTGTCAGTGCATAAATCTGACTAGCTACCATCTGGCAAAAATCTCTCCCCCAGTCAGTATTTTTCTAGGACAAATGTATGTGCACAAGGTTGATTCTACTCTCAAAAGTTACATTTGCTTAACAGATGTGTCTTTTTCAGCTAGCTAACCATGCATAAGAAAGTAAGGCTAACCTCTGACCACTCAGAATAAGGCACAGAACCCTTTTGTTGGAAATAAAAACCCAGCAAGACTTCTGCTGTGTGTGGTTCTGTGGGATTTAGAGCAGCTTTACACCAAAAATCCTTGATATTGTGTGGATATTCTTTTGGAACTTGTATCCTTCAGTAGCTCACATATCATTTTCTGACACTGTGAGAGCCAGGCCTTAGAGAGGAGGCTACCCAGTCAGTACCACCTTGATACCTTCACTTTCTGTGACAAAAGCAGGTAATACCTTCAGCAGCAGGGTCTTACCCTAAAGTAATGGCAGGCAGCCAAGAACAATGACAATAACCTGTATTGTTTTGAAGATCATTTGGAACCCCAGACCAACAACCAGAAAGGTTGTTGCCTACCAGTGTGATTTTTGTTGGATAGTTTGACATTATCCTCCTCCAGCGACCACTCAAAGAAGGGACCTTGCAGCCTGGGCCCTGCATCTAGGGCAAACTGCATCATCAGAGACAGATTGATGCCTTTGAAACTCAGACCCATGTCCATAGTAGAATCAGAGGTGAGCAGATTCCAGTTCCTGGGCCGCCCATCTGGAGAATCCCTCTCCGGGGCTGAGGTCACACCCAAGGGTCTGATCTCAGACTTTTGATAGCAGACAGGCCCAGGCTTTAGCTGTGAGGGGCCTCCTCCAGCGACTCATAAAAGAAGGGACCTCACACAGCTGGGCCCTGCCTCCAGGGTGAACTGCATTGTCAGAGATGGACTGATGCCTTTGAAATTCAGACCTGTGTCCAGAGTGGAGTCAGAGATTATGCAGAACCATTGCTCAGAGCAGGCAACAGACACACAAGCCCTCTAGCCACAACTGACTAGGAGCTGACTAAGTGTGAACCACTAAAGCAATGGGGAGATGCCAGTGCAAGAATACATGTAACAATATAAAGAACAACAAGGCAACACCAGAAGAAACTGCTGGTTTAACAGCTACAAGACCTGAACATAGCAATGAAGAGGAAACAGAAGGTAACAACAGCAAAAACACCTTTATGAAGATTATAGAAGCCTGAAAAGAGGATATAAAAAAATTCCCTGAAAGAAGTAGAAGAAAATACAAACAAAAAATTGGAAGAGATGAACAAATCCGTGAAAGAAAACCAAGAAAGGGAAAACCAAAAAATGGAAGGAACATTTCAGGAACTAAAATTGAAATAGAAGCAATAAAAAAAGGCACAAAATGAGGCAAAGGTGGAAATAGAAAACCTGAAGAAAAGAGCTGGAACTACAGATACAAGCATAACCAACAGAATCCAAGAGATGGAAGAGAGAATCTCTGGAGTGGAAGACTCACTAATGGAAATAGATACATCAGTCAAAGAAAACACTAAAACCAAAAAAGCCATAACACAAAATGTTCAGGAAATTTGGGACACAAGAGTCCCACAGCAAGAGTCTGAAATCAGAACCTTGGGTGTGACCCCAGCCCTAGAGAAGGATTCTCTGGATGGGCAGTCTAGGAGCTGGAATCTGCTCATCTCTGATTCCCCTATGGACTTGGGTCTGAGTTTCAAAGGCATCTAATTTAATTTATTTTTATTAATTTGTTTTGTTATGTGGCCCATGGCTTATTTATTTTGTTATATGTTTTGGGGGGAGCAATTAGATTTTTTTTTTACTTGTGTTTTGATTTTTTGTTTATTGTTATGGAATTTGCCATAGGCCAAAACAATTTTTTATTTAAAGAACAATATTTATATTATATAGAAAGACATTCCCACATCAGGCACCCTGCAAGATCAAGGTAGTAACTGGATTTCACCTCTTTTCTGCTGCCAACATCTTCACTTGTTGAGGCAAGAAAGGTTTAATCCAAAAAGGGGGAGATTCAATCAGTTCCCTCCAGATGACTGTGAATGGTATCTGATCAGGGTGGCCATTATGCAGGCAAAGAACCATCTCCTCTACTGTGCTAGTGAGATTAGTGTTAAAGGTACCCTCTGGAGGCCACACAACATTGAATGATGACCACTCTGAGCTGTAGAAAATATCAAACTTGCCTTTTTGAAGTTTCTAAATACTGTTATTATGAGTGGTGTCCTTTACATCTCTCTGATGTGCTAGGCATAAGTCAAGGAGGGGAGTGTGAGGAAGGAGTCTGTTCCATGTTAGTCATCAGTGTCAAATCAAGCATCAGTGTCACACACAAAGACACAAAAGACAATGACAGGGACAAAACAAACAGAGTCTCAAGTACAGAATCAACAAGCAGAGGCCTTTGTCTTAGTTGGGAGAATTCAAGACTTTGAAAACAATAAGAACAGGAGGTCCCCACCCTTTAGAAGGGATTCAGAATCTCTACAGACAATGGAGTCTGTAACATCTTCCAGACTCCTGAAATCCAAGCCCCCCAGCATATTCACTTAGGCTTCATCGATTGCTTCAGAGAATAATAACTCAGAGAATTTTACAAAAGTTAAAAGTCACTGAGAAGGACAAAAGACAGTGGAAGACAGAAATGAAGACTCACTAATCAGTCCGAAACCCTCAGGGTCAGGGTTCAGGGAGGGGCTTCTTGTGGGGGATTCTGGAATGAGGCCCCAAATGATTGCTGCTGTTGGGAGATCTCCAACAAAGCTACCACAGAGCTGAGTTCCCAATGCAAAAACAAAGGTTTCTTTTATTTGAGCCTGAGCAAGAACCTTGTCTAACATTCCAATACGGCAAGTGAAGGAGGAAACCTCAAGCCCTGACTACATAGGGTTTAAAGGAAAAAAACGATTAGCAAGGGAGGGGCTGTATGTCTTGGCATAAGGAGACATAGGGTAAGGTAATCTTGTAAAATTATTGGTCATCTTATAGGTGCAAAACTACTAAAGGCTGACAGGATGCCTGCAGGAAACCCTAGGATGCTTATAGGATTTATGGAAGTATATAGGATATCTGCAGGGACATCAGAACTTTGTTAAGTTTTACTGCCATGCATCCTGTTTAACTGTGTTCAGTATGTTTGCTTTGAACTCGGCTGTTATAGCTTATTTGGGGGCTTGAGTTCAGCCCTGGTCACCAGATGCCTCAAGATGGAAGCCTGTTCCTTCATACTCATCAAGAAAACAAAGGCAATAAATAAAATTAAATGCATTTTGAAGAAATCAACTTACACAACTCATGTTGGCTTAAAATCGGAAACCGACAGTGTTATGTCTTGATTTGATATTGTGTTTACCCAGTGTGGCTGGAGGATGGTGATGGATGAGGCCACATGCCCCATGTGGCCTCAGTGGAAGGAAGCAGGAGACACTTAAGCTGACTCTACGTAGAAAGATTGTATTATTATAAAGAGAAGAAGAAGAAAAGAAGAGGGACGGAGGGAGGGACAGAGGGGGGAGGGACAGAGGGGGGAGGTGAGAAGGGAGAAGGAGTGGAGCGTGCCCTCTGACAAGGTGAGGAAAAGGGAGGACCAAAGAAAGTCTGTGGAGGGAACCCTTCTTAAATGAGGCTTGATGTCAGAACTCAGGGTGGGACTGGGCCAATTGCCATTGGTAAGGTGTGGCTGCAGGTGCTAAGATAGAATGCTAACACATAGAGCAGTCAACAAGCTAGAAACTGAGACAAAACTTCTGTAGTGTGATCACAAGTATCATCTTCCTCCTGTAGGAGACTTCTCATAAAGTTCGGTGGTTGTAGTAATTGCTGAGTTTGTTTTGTTTTGTTTCCTAACATCTTTTCTCTTAAGATCACTAACTCATTGGGATCATGGAGGAAAATTGCTTTAATAAATGTGAAATGCATTCGAAAAATAAGTGCACAGCCACATGTACATCAGAGCTTGGCCAAACTGGGCACCATTTCTCAGCCAAGTTGGCACATAAATTAGCTATCAGCTGGCCCTTGTTAGCTGTTCTGTACTAAAGGGCAGAGGAATAAATACCATTGAAGGGAGCTGACAGAATCTGTTTTGTGCACAAACTGAGTACATTATGGAGAAGAACAGAAGTGAGAATGGGAAACTCTGGAGTCGGTAGTGCATAGATGATAATAATAACTGAGACTCAAAAGTTGAAATAGAATAAGAGCAATCAATTCCACAATGTACTTGTAGTGTGGAACCAAGCAGCCTTTAAAGGATTACACTATGGTCTTTAGTGGTAAACATGGATGAAAATGTGTTTTGCTTGCTTGTTTGCTTTTGCGCACATTTGTTTTGTTTTAATGGAAAAATTAGAGGAGGAAGAATTAGGTTTAGCTATAAGGAGATAGGTAGTTATGGAGTAATAGTGAGGACTTTTAGAGAAAATTAAATTTGAAATGCTTTGAGACATGCCAAATACTGGGGAGGGTCAGCTCCCTCGCTAGTGGAAGCAGAAGCGGGGGAGGGCATCTTTCCCTTGTCCCAACAGAACTACCTCACCACAGATGAGGAAGATGGTACCAGCTGTCCCAGTCTCATGCCCTTAGGGTCAGCTCTACTGTATCTACAAGGTCAGCTCTACTGTGCAGCCCAAGTGAGGCACAGGGTGGGGGATCCATTCCTATTCGCACATAATTGTTCAACACATACAGCCACATGGCTGGTAGATCCTTTAAGCATTTTTAAAATCTGTTTTAGTTTCCTTGCTTTTTGTCTAGGTAACTGAGTTATTTGTCATAAAATTTTACACATTCTAGTTCTTGGTTTATCATATGCTGAGGCCTCCTATTGTCTTTCTCTATAGTATATACTCCTTGTGACCTGACAGGTATATCTGCAGTTTTGGTTAGGTTAAAGCTTTTTAAAGGGAAGGATCTATCATAGGTCATGTTGTTTGTGTACCTTCTGTTGTTACATATCAGGAAAGAAGTGGGCACTAAGGATTTTAAGATGAATCAGTGGCCCTAAGTAATGTCCTCCTGATCTGTTATAAAGGTCCTCATCAATCTTTCACTTAATTGCAGTAGCCATTGTTAATTGTTGGCTAGAGCTGAGATTACAGAATGATGATTTATTTTTTATTGTTTCCTTAGCATTTGAGAAATTTATGGAAGAATGTTTTTAAAATGTTGGAAGATACTAGTGAAAACTTGGACACTAAAGGCAATGGTCCAGGTGAAAGGGGAGGACAGTGACAGTGACAAATGACAGAAGTCATTGGGTCCTTGGGTGTCACGAGCCAAAGAAGATGGGAAGGGCCAGAACTTCTCCACTGTAGCAAGAGAGAAAACAGGGTATAGACAAGAAGCTGCAGATTTAGCTCTGAGAGGAATGTAGTTCCCTGTGGCTTCTAGTCTTCAATAACATGTGCAGAGGAGTATTAAGTAGGGAATCTGTGGGAAGAAATTAAGGAGCATATGTTTAGATTCTTTTATATTTAACGAGAGTACTTTAAAGATAATGCTACAAATTCCTGTAATCCTTGTGTTGGAACCTCTACAAATTTTCTGTTTGCTTTCTACTTTTCTTTTTCAAAGGGATTCCTGAAAGCCTTCCAATCTCTTTGGTGGAAAGAGAAATCAAGAACTTTTCAGCTTCATTTTTTGCTTCATGCTCCTCCTTTTCCTTTCCTGAAAGCTAAACTTGATTTCAGAGTTGAAGCGCTGCCTCTCATTAGGCATGGTGGGTTGCCACTGTTTGCTGCTGCTCTCCTCCCCGCTCCTGTGCTGTGTGCTGTGGGAACCCCGCTGGAGGAGCACCTGGGTGACAAACTTCTGCTGGTTTATGTGGCAAGCACATGTAAACTAGGATTGCATTGTTTGGGCTATGGCTGGTAAATGTTGTGCACTGGTGCCTCCGTTAGTTAAAACTTGTCCACATGGGGTACATTCATACGCTTTTTAAAACTTAATTATTTGTCACTGAGAACTCTTTAATTCAACAGATGTCATGTATGTCTTTTTCTCAATAAGTAACTAGAAATATGGATTGTCATTACATGATTAGCAGGCATATTTCTAATCATAACTTTAACATGAGTGTCCTGAGTAATCTGTTAGGTTCTGGCACACCAGAATACACTCCTAAATGAATTTCCATAAGAATGAGCATTTGTAGACAAGGTCAGATGTCTCCAGTGGTAAAGCTATAACATCACAAGAAAGGAGATCTTCTCTCAAAGCATATACTTAAATCACTTTTAATTCAGATAAAGATCTTCATCAGGGGCTTCTGCTTCCAAGCAAGGTGGAGGAACAGGGACTACTATTGTCTTCTCACCTGAAGCAACGAACACCGTGACATTTAAACAACCGCTTTCAGACAGTTGTCTATAACACAGCACAGGGCAATAATCCCTGGAAGACAAAAAAATGAGACCGACCCTACAATTACATTTGAAGAACACAGCTCAGGAACCTCAGTGGACACAAACCAATTCTCTGACTTGAGTCTGAGTAGACCTAGCTGGCTAATGTTCACAAAGCATTATGCTGAATAGGAGAGAGTTTTGTTTCCTTTTGTGATGTGATGTATTTAAAGTAAGGCTTTAAAAAGTAGTCTTTGGGTATCCAAAGCTATTAGGATAGGAACATTATGGGATCAAACTAGGTTCTCTGAGTGTGAGTGACAGTTGTGTGTCAGCTTGTGGGTCCTCTGGCAGTAGAACCAGGATTTATTCTTAGTGCATGAACTGGCTTTTTGGAGCCCATTCCTTGTAGAAGGATATCTTGCTCAGCCTTGACACAGGAGGGAGGGGCTTGCCCTTCTCTGCCTTGACTTGAATTGCAGATTTTGTTGACTCCTCATGGGAGGCCTTACTCTCTCTGAGGAGTGTGGGGGGGGGTAGGCTGGGGGATGAATTGGAGGAGGGGTGGGAGTTGGAACTGTGGTTGGTATGTAAAATGAAAAAAAGAAACTTTTAAATAAAAAAAATTCCTTTTAAAGAATTATTTTCAAAGCAGCGGCTTCAGCACTAATTCAGTACAACCTGTAGGGGAGTCTGATGGACTGATAGTGACTGAAGAAGAGCAGACTTTGCTTAGACACCTTTGCAGATCTTGTGAAAATGGCCTTTAATTCCTGGTTCTTTGATGTGTTATTCAGCAGTGACTTCTTTAAGGGAAAGCATGAATTTACTGTATGTTATTGAATCAATAGTGTTTGTGGTAAACTCACTTGTTTTCACAGAATTTTATGCTATTAGTTTCACAATTTTTTCTCAGAAGTAAAGAATAAATACCCTGACCTGTGACAGTAATTCAGAGGCCTAGCAGTGCTCAAGAGGTTTGTTTTGGTTTTTTGTTTTAGGTTTTTTTTCGGGGTGGGGGTAATTTTTATTTGAATTCAGAACTGACTCTGAATTTTTCTTGAAGGAGAAAAGTCTCCTCTGATTACTATTATAGAACATTGAGTGGTTTTGAGATTAATTTTTGCTAGGACTGATAATATTTTTTAATAAAGTCAAACAAAAACTATAAAGCAAAGCAGTATGTACATGTAAACTGGCCTTTGGTGATTTTCTCCAATGACAGCAAAACTTGTATGAATCACATATTTTTGAAGGAGACAAACAGTAAAAAACATATGTATGCACATAAAGATAATTATAACATAACTTATGTATGTGATATTTTACTGAGTAATTCAAGGAAAATAAAATATCATAAAACAAAGCCTATGAAGTGATAGTTGTTTTGGAAGGCCAGCTTAGAGAAGGTGATGTTTAAACAAAACTATTCATGGGCGAAGAGAGTCAGAAAGATCTGGAAGGACCTCCTAAGTAAAGGATATAACACATGCAAACTCAGATGGGGCTCAAGGATAACAGGATTTTTAAAGACTTATTTATACTATTTTTAGTATGCATATTTGTGTATGCATGTGGGTATATGCATATAAGTGAAGGTGCCTGCGGAGCCCAGGAGAATTAGATTCCGCTGGAGCTGGAGTCACAGGTGGTTGTGAGCTGTTTCACATGGGTGATTGGAACTGAACTCAGGTCCTCTATAAGAGCAGTATACTCTTAATGGCTGAGCCGTCCCTCAGGCACAGATAGAATGGCAGATTTTTTAACTTGTACAACTGGATTGATAGAAAGGAGTAAGATTATATAAAAATGTCAAGTTCTATTTCAGGTATTTTGAAATTTCTATTGCACATCTGAATAAAAGCATCAGGTATCAGTTGACTGGGTGATTCTGGAACTTAAGGCTAGTGCTGATATTTGTGTTTAGTAGTCACTGATGTGTAGATCCTAACAAGGTCTTGACAGTGGATAAAATCACCTGAGAGATGGGAGCTAAGGACTGGACCTGGCAGGAGAAGAACAGGGTTGTTAATATGAATGAAGGCTGAAGAGAGCTAATGAAGCACAAAACATCGGAAAGAGAAAGAAATTTCTGTCAACTTAAGTGGCTCCTCTGTAACAGCTTATGGGAAGGTTTCTCTTGTTTAGGGCAGTGAATGGAGAGATGCTTTTAACCAGAGGAATCCTTTGGAATATTGTTTCTCATCATGAGCAACAAATGAAGAGGGGCTCCTCATCCAGGGAAGCCTGAGGGATATATCTCCTATATCCTATAGAGAGGTTCTTCTCATCCAGGGAAGCCTATGGAATGAACCCAGAAATAATTTGTATTCAGGTTATTCCAGCACCCTCTGTCAAACTGGCTCTAAAATTGGCAGTACGGAAGCAAATTAAATCAGCATAGACTGTATCCTCTAAAGTTTTGTGCCTGCATCTTTCTAGTTCAGTAGGAGACAAATGGAGAATAGGACCTAGCTCTAGCTGTCTATCTGTATAGGAACAGAATTAGCACCACATCATCACAGGTGAGGATGGGACTGGCTGAGCACACCAGGCAAGCTTCTTGCTCATCACTCTGCCACAATGAAATTCTGAAAGTCAGGGGGCTGGAGAGATGGCTCAGCGGTTGGGAGCACCGTCTGCTCTTCCAGAGGACCCAGGTTCGATTCCCAGCACCCACATGGCAGCTAACAACTGTCTGTAGTTGCAGTTCCAGGCAAAACACCAAGGCAAATAAATAAATAAAAAAAAAAAAAAGTTTAAAAAAAAAAAAAAAAAAAAAAAATTCTGAAAGTCAGCTATGTACCTAGGAAATTTGCGAGTAGTAGAGCAATGGCTGTCATGCCTGTGACAAACTAGATGTTTCAAGGGATGGTGTTTTGAGACTCTGGGTAAGTGATGTACTCTATTATTACTCAGATTCCAGACAGTCACTGTTAGGCCGTTATGTTGCAGTCCCCAACCATGTAGGAGACTTTCTCTTTTTCTCTTCCTCTCTGCCCTCTACTCTCTTTGTCTCTCCTCTCTTCCTCTCCCCCTCCCCATCCCTTAATAACCCTCATATGGCTTCCTTGGCAGCCTGCTGGTGAGTTCTTTCACACGTGAAATACTAACAGTCACAGACCAAGCTAACAACTTTGTAGTCTCTATCATGTGATTTCAGACACTGAACCACTCTCCCATAATATGAGCTAATAAAGACACTGTTCTTTTCTGATACTTAATATGACATCACATAGGAATGTCTTTGCATTTTGCTTTGTGGCAAATACAGTTCTTGGCTAAATTTGGGCAGAGCTTGCAGACAGTAGCAGGGCCTTGTTCTCAAACCGCTCCTGGGAAATTTCTCCCTAATGTTTCCCCATGGTGAGATCTGTGGTCAAACTCTTGCCCTGGCACCACTGACAGGATTTTGGTTCCTTGTGTTCTAATTGATTTTGTTTTGTCTGGACTGTCTTGCAGGTATGAGACATCTCTGTTGGATTTGGTGCAGTCTCTGAGCCCAAATTCTGCTCCCAAGTATCAGCCTCGTCCCTCCAGAGCAGTGGGAGTATGGAGTGCTTTCCGGCCTACCCCCCAAAAATCTACCTGGAAGAAAGTGGGGGCACATAAGAGCCCTGAAGACCTGGAGGAGAGTCAGATTCTAGAAGACATATTTTTCATATGACTCTGAAACACATGCTACAAAAGTTCCATAGGAAATATTTGGATGTTTTTACATACTGATGTAGGATGTTAAATTACTTAATTGCAAAGCAGCTGAGCCTCTTTTCAGAGGGACCTATCTTACTGGCATCCTCTTAAATATTGAATACAGAAATCACTCTAAAAAATCAAGATGGTTTTTGTCAGACCAACCAGAAAATGGGCTAAAGGAGGTGGGCTTAGAGATAGGATCTTTCCTGTGCCAAACATATTAGAAATTTAGAATACTTTCTGCATGTCAGACACCATGGATATCTAGTGTCATTTTTAGACACATTTTAAGTTTTCAATTTACTGCTGCAAAAAGTTGGTTCTCTCTTTATACAAAGAAAGTATCTACTTCAGAAGAGGTCTCCTTCACCCCTTCTCTCCTCTCTAACGCTAAGTGTGGCTGTTTATTCTGAAATTGCAGTTAGTGACCCTAATATCACTACTACTTGGGACCAAATACATGTGAGTCATAGTGATCATCAACATGGGCAATGCTACCCCTCACACCGAAACGTTCAGTGGGTTAGAGGGAAGTGTCCAGCATAACTATGGCATTAAATCACACGTGGGAATGGCTGCTGGGTGAACCTTGTCAGTGGCCAGGCAAGCACCCCTCCAGTATCCTGTGATGGGTGTTTCTTACTGACGCAATTCCAGGTAGTCCTGTGCACTTCCTCCATGGCTGTGTCTGGGGAGGACAGCAATAGAGAAAGAGTGGTGTCCAGTGGCTGAAGGTTGACAGGTGTCTTCTGCCCCCGCCTCACTCTATGAGGATGTCATAAGCCATCCTAGTGGGACTGTCCCTGGGTGCTGAGTCTGGGAGAGCTCTGCTGAGCATCCTTATTGGCCTAGATCTAAAGTTTTCCTCTCCAGGCTGAGCTCAGTCCTGTCGATTCTACACAGTCTCCTTTCCCTTGGAGACTCTCAATTTCATACTCTGCATCTGAGGCAAATATGCGGGCAAGACTAATTACTTGCAGTCATTCCGTTCAGAAGTTGAAAGTTCCTTGCAGATTTCAATTTCCTTTTCAAATTCCCCCTGAGAGTAACTATAACAAACTGTTCTGTTTCAAAAACACTTTTAGGACATGTCTTTGGAGTGGCAGAAATGACAGTTAGGTCTCCATAACCATCTTCTCCTTATCCTGTGTGTCATAGACAGCGTAACTATACCTATTGGTTACACTTGCTATAACCATAGTCACTTGTTCTGGGAATCAGTGTTCTTGCTACTCCAAAGTATGTGTCTCCAGAAGGATAAGACATGGAATCTGATCTCTTTAAAAAGCTTATTTACTCTTAGAAGAGTCATAAAGAGCCTACAAATTCAAGGCTTTTGGAGAAATGCCATGCCAATGAATAGAATTTAATTGTTTCTGTGCCTTACCAACATGGGAAGTTTTTAAGAGAAAGAAATGAGTTTTCAGGGGAGGAGCATCAATGAACACAATTTTCCGACTTCACACTCCCTGCCAGATACCTTCTCTATTCTGCAGGCTTTTTTGAGAGGGAGGGGGGGAACATTGATATAAGGGTGGGGAAGGGAATATGTATATAACCTAATGGCTTTGTTATTAATTAAATGATATATGTTAACATTTTAATTTGTATTAAGTTCACCTTGAGGTATATGTGTTGTTGGAGAGTTTTTGGGCTTGAGCTAATTGTAGCCTATCCCACAGAAAGATGGGAAAAAAGAGGACCCATGTGACCTCTCCTGATAATGCTCCCTTTAGTGGCTGGTTGGGACTTGCTTAGCTATTCCCTACATGTTTCTTCAAAGCAATGCTGCACACACATTATGAAAGCCACAGCTAAGGTATTGCTCAGCTTGCAAACTGCCATTCTATGAAAGAAAACTAATCAGTGTTTGTAAAATTATCCCAGAATATGTCCACTGGACTCCCTAAGTGAGGCCCAAGTGCTTGATTTTAAAAATCAAAGGATAATCAAAGGATACCTTTTGTGGCCATCCCTCTTCCAAGAGGCACACTTGTGTCTCTCTAAACCTGACCCACAGTGGGGACTCATCCAGAGCATTTCAGGTATCCTGAAGACGGCCTGACTCTGTCTTGTAAAGTCATTATTCACTGACCCTGCTTCAGCACCAGGTTTATACTGGAGATTTTCTGGGTAAGAAGGACCTGAAAGAAGTTGCTACAGTTGGCTAAAGATATATTAGTTTCAACGTTGACAAATATTTAGGGTAAGCTGGTAAATAATCTATATGGATGTTTTCCTCATGTGGTTTTGATAATGCCCTATTGCATATCATCAGAGCAAGAGCAGAACCCATAGCATCTCAGCAAGAAAGAGATGTCACATCACTTAGAGATAGGAGTTGTGGTCCTGCCTGGTGGGTTTAGGTCCTCGAAGAATCCAAGCAAGGGTCTATGTAGATGCATAGCTCCAAGATCACACCCTATTTTCTCCCAAAACAACCAAAGACCCTGACTTGCTCCCTTCTTTCAAACTAGCCTGTCACCCCCACCTGAACAAGAACACCCCTTCTGAGCAGCTGCCTCTCAGAGGCTCAGGTAGAGAGAGCAGAATCATCGATCAGCCTTCTCTTAGGCTGGAAATGAGAGAAATAAGCAGTTTGCTCAAAATGTCAGAAAGATGCCTTATCCATCCTGAGAAGATAGATAAAGCAGACAGCTCAAGAGCCAGTTTCATAGATTCGTGACTCATTGTGTGGCTTCTTGACATTTCTGCTCCAGTTGGAAGAGTGCCTTCTCACCTCTCAGGCTTCAACTTTGGAGAGATTTTTCTCTCCCTGTTATCCTTATCACAAACACACTTAACTGGGTAAGCTCCTTCCAGCCTATTCACACTGCTACAACCAAATACCTGAAGCTTGGTTGTTTATAAAGACCAAGTATTTGTTTCTTATTTCTGGAGACTAGGTCTAAGATGTCTGACTATACTGTATCATCCAGAGGGCAGGTGTCTTTATCCTTATATGGCCAAGACCTAACTAGCAGACCGCCCTATTTTTGAAGCAAGCCTCCTTTTATAAGGGCCCTCTGACCATTAAAGAAGTAGCCCAGGTTGTGTATTATCCCAAACCCCTACTTTTAAACTGTTACATTAGCATAACCTGATTTTGAAGTAGACATGTGCAAACCAAACATGTAATTAAGAAATTGTCCATAGCCTTTCCTGTCTGCACCACTGTAACTCCATTATATTCCAGTCTGAGAACTCTGTACTCAAGAGACTCTTTAATACATCACTTTTGTTTTACAAAGAGAAGTATTGTTTGTTTTTAAGTAACTTGTCTGAGATCCTATATCCTGTAAGTGGCAGATCCAACTCCAGGTCCACATCCTCTCTGTAGCACATTATCTGCCTTTGTCTGCTTTTCCAAGAATTTCCGCTGTGACTGAGCATTCCCTCTCTGAGGAATGAGCCATGCATTTCCTACTTTGAGACTTCTCTCAAGGACTGATGCTACTGTCTCTAAGGACTTCTCACCTGCAGAAGTGGAGAGCATGGGGAAGCTATCTAAAACTATCTAAAATGATATCCCCAGGGGAAAAAAACCAAACATGGATTTCCAGATTTGAATGGCTTCCAAGACTTCTCAAGAACAGTAGCCAAAATAAAGTGAGGCGTTCGAAAGGGAAGAAACCAGTTGGTTGATACTTGGAGACCAATAGGAATGATCTATCACTTATATTGAATGAAGTAGCTCAGCTACTTTGTTCTGAGCTGCCAAATCCTAAAACTGGTACTCAGATTTTCATCAGTATTCTTGGTACTTGAGTGACACTCCCTTTACACATTAGGTACTATTGCCCTCTAGGAAAGAGTTATGAAACAAGAAGACTATGGTGCAGATGTGTTGTGAAGAACCAGGTGTGGTGGTGCATACACCTATTAGCCCAGCATTCAGGTGGGATTCAGATGGTGGCCCAAATAAGGGCATGATAATTATCATCTGATCGAATTTTAACCTTTCTTCAATGAAAAGCCTGAGATACTTTGGGATTACTTCTTAAATATTCCTCCAGCATTAGTGGTAGCCCTTTTAAAGGAGACAAAATCTGGAAAGATAGTAAAATAACATGCATCCAGTGTCTAATAAATGTTGAATGAGGCTTATCAATAGCACTCTCATGTAACCCACACAACAACTACTTAGAGAGGTTGAGGGTTGTATCTCAGCCAGTAATTCATGCTGCTGCTAGGTGGCTATCCTTTCTCCAGCCATGTTCTGTGTCCTGTCCAGACTTCCTGCCAGCCAAAGCAGGTGAAACATGAAGCAGAAACAACCAATTATCACAGAATTACCACAGGCTACAGAGAGACTTTAACTTTGTCACTGCTAGCTTGTCCCACTAGCCACCTTGTAGTTGTATGCTTACAGGTCTACGGAGAAGGGTATTTGATATATTACTACCATGGAGCTTCCTAATAATTCTTCCTAAGTCTGGCTCTTGGAGCTCACCATTGGACAATTAGGGGCAGTAGACCAGATAACTGACTCATGTGCTAGGGACTGAGTTGAAAAGACCTACAGTTTAACTCATATGCTGGGGACTAAATTGAAAAAGCTTCAGTTCCTGAAGAAGAATGTATACCAAAGGACTGACTGATAAATAACAAGGCCTTCAAGAGAGAGAGAGATACGGAGTAGAGAAAGGTCTAGAAGTTGCTCTGGCCAGCTCTCTCATGGATGGATGTCAAGGAGAGTTAGCAAGGTTCTAGGTCCCATTAGTGTCAAGGACATGGTGAAGGAAAGACCTTCAAAGGCAAAGATGTATTCATTAGCCCTCATACATTGCTGGTGGGAATGTAAATTAATGTGCATTTACTTGAGAAATAGCCTGACAGTTTGAAAATGTCAAACAGTTCAATAATGGCCCAGTAATTCCATACCTAGATGTTTTCAAGAGAAATGAAAAGATATGGAAACAACTCAAATACCCAATGAACATATAAACCAATTATGGCATATCCATATGCCAGAATATTACTTGGTAACCAAAGTAAATGAATACACACTGTCACATAGATTAACCTTAAAAACATGAAGCTGAATAAAAGCATGCAGTCATAAAAGACCACATGTGGTATGATACCATTACACTGATATTCATATAGGCAGATTTTTAGAGATATTTGGTTGGTAGTCACCTGGGAGTGGGAGATGAGAAGTGACTGATAAAGTCTTGGAGTTTCTCTTTGGAATGGTGAGGATATTTTTAAATTGAGGTAGTTGACTCCCAGGTAATATGCTAACAATGACTAAACTGTATTTGAAGTCATAAAGAGGGGAGGGATAAGAAGAAGAATGTCTGCCTTGGTTTCTCAGTAGGCAGAGTTACCAGAAAGTGGGGGGGGGGTGAACATTTGATCTGGATTACTCCAGCCTGAGCATGGGTGAAGGCCACCCTAGAAATATGCCCATTAAAGGAAGGAGAGAGAAGAACAGAGTAGAAAGAGAAAAGTTGAGTGAGGTCTGCATGGGAGATAAACACATGCTCACAAGCTGTTGAGCAAGCTTCCACTTGTCCGAAGTCCTATGTCTCAGCATAGGTCCTCAGACCCAGAAGGTAACTCATGAACAGTTTTCATTATTCCAGAAAGAACAAAGGAGCACTCCACATTTCAGGAGATGAAAGCTTTGCAAGCTACCCACAACACTTCTTCTCGCAGAACTGGAAATAACCGCATCAAATTGTGGTAAACTTGGTTAGTCATGTGGAGAGGATAAAGATTCTCCTTGGTATATCTATACATCCAGCACACTTGCATCTATGCTTAACTTAAAAATGTACATTTGAGAGGTCATGTGGAAACCTACAGTAGAAGGTTCTTTATACACACACACACCACACACACACTTGAAGTCATAAAGGGTGGGTAAGAAGAAGAATGTCTGCCTTGGTTTAGAAAGGTTTAGAAAGAAATCTAAATGGAATCACCAAATGGGGGGGGGTGGATAGACAAAGCCCCAACTTGATATCTCCCCTTCTCTCCACCAAATGAAACCTCCAGGGCCATAAATGAATTATATTTAATAGAGTTGTTAGCCAAATGGGCCCCATGGAAGCTCCCCACCAATCAACTCAAGCCATTACCAGAGGGATTGGTTGCTCCCAAAAAGCTGATAGTAAGGCCATATTGCTGAAGATGACACCTACATAACTCATTGAACACAGAGAAGTTGAGCTACCCAGCTCCTTCATCCCTACTGACTAGTTTTCATAGTCTTGCAACATACTTTGTATAATACTGAAGGAGAAAGATGAGTATTAGCCCAACTCCAAGACCTTCGAACTCCAGTGGTGATCTGCCTGCATGATGTGCAGCAGTGGCGCAAAAGTTGTGGGAGTAACCACCCACTATCTGATTGCATTTAAAGCCTTCTCCATGAGATGGAATTCATCATGACATTGCTCAGCTGGCCAAGAACCTGAGACCATGGACTGTGGGGAGCTGTGTGTAGCCACGCCTTAAAGATGGTGCTGGCTTTTGCCCTCTACCTTTTACATGGTGAGTGCTCTCAGTGACAAACTACTCTATAATTGGCTAAGGCTAGAATCTGGCTTGCTTCCATGTACCTGGACCTATAGGTAGTTCCCACGTGGCATACTGGGGTTGGCTCTCCAAGGGAAAACCAAATACTACTAGTCTGCTAAAATAAATACCAATAAAATGACTCCTAACTGCATTCTTTTATACACATAAATCAATGTCTTACTCAGCCATTATCGAAGAAGTTTCCTCATACAGCAGATGGGAACTAATAGAGACCCACAACTGGAAAATGTACAGAGAGTGAGTCCTTGGAACACTCAGTCCTAACCAGGATGCCTTCATTAAATCCCTCAGATTCAAAGTATGAAGAGGCAGAAATAACCAGGGGGGATAGAGGACAGCAAAGCCCTCTAAATTAACAGAATCAAAGGATATATGAACTCAGAGACACTGAAGCAGCATGCACAGAACCTTGTACATGTTTTAACCAGATGGGGTCCAAGAGCTGAAAGGAGTATACACAAGCCCCCATCTCTAACCCAGAAGCTATCTCCAACTGACAACCACTTGCAGAAGGGAAAATATTAGTTTTCTCCAATAGAGTTTCATTGGGAGTATACAACCACACTTAAGGACAGGCCTTAACACCCAACAGTAAATGGCCAATTCAAAACAGTGGTTATTTCTGGAGGGTTTCTGTCTCATAATGTTTTCTCTGGGCTTTTTTTTTTTAACATCACAGGTTTTTTGCTTTATATATTATGGTTTTCTATTTTGTGTTTATGGGTTTTCCGTATGTGCAGTGTGTGTGTGTATGTGTGTGTGTGTCTGTGTGTGTATTTCTTTAGCTCCTTTTTTCTATTTTGTTCTATTCCTCTTTGTTTGGGGCTTTGTGTTTTGTCTTTGTTGTTGTTGTTGCCTGTTTAGTTTCTAATGAGAGAGAAAGAATGTGAATTCAGGTTGATGAGGAAATGGGAAAGATATGGGAGAATTTGGTGGAGAAGAAACTGGGACCATAATATACTATATGAAAAAAATCTATTTTTGAAAAATTATGATTATAAAACATGAGCAAACTAATTACAAAAATGGAATATATAGGGGTACCAACAAAGGATACAGGAAACATTGTGGGTAGGAAGAACCTGAGAGAACAAAAATTACATGCTTGTGGGGTGATTTGGAATAACAGTTACCTAGGACAGAATATACAAACCCATTATGTAATGAAAGGAGAATGCAAAGCAGGAGAGTGTGGGAAAACCTGGGCTGTTTACAAAGTATTTGCTATACACCAGACAGTTTGCATGCTCTGTATCTCTTCAAAGCTGTAGGAGGTGGGGTTGTTTTCAGAGTTTAAAATTGATTTCAGCATAAGGGTTTTCCTCATAAGTCATTTTAAATCTTTTATGGGGTGAAAATGCACACAAATACACATCTATGCACACAAAGATTTGAGCTGCTTTTTTTTTTTCACTCAATAATGAAATGAGGTTTAACAGACTTACCAAGGTCACCAGATAGTTAGGAGTGGTTCAGATTCAGAGGTGGGCATGGGTGGGGGGTGGTCACTGTACTTTATTTCTCTCTCCTATTTTGAATCAATCTCCAAACTTCAAGCGCATTTCTACTTTGCATTCTCACCCAGTTTCCCATTTCCTCCAGTACTTCTCTAGGACAGAAGCTCCAGAGGGCCTGCAAATGCCCTAAAATGCATGACTGACTGTCTCTGCCTCACTCTTGTCTTCAAGCAGGAGTCCTGCTAGAACCTCCTCTTCATGTCATTATAAAGGTGGTGTGAGCTAATGCAGTGTGTTCAGCCCAGAACATAGTAAGCACCTCATCCATGCCAATCCAACCAGAGTCTTCTTTCCATGTTCCGCTCTGGTGGAAAGTTGAGTTTTCTGTGGCTCTTGGATGTCTGCCCTTCTGAACCTACAGCTCAAAACTGATTTGATTTTCTGCATTCTCTAGACGTCTACTCCTGTTCTTTTCCTCTGCACTGTGTTCCAGCCCCTCTGAACCATGAGTTCCTGAAGGCACTGTGACAGCCTTCACCAACTGGATGCCCTCCTTTGGCTTCCTACATGATTTGTGCTGTGATGCCTGTTTCTTTATCTGACTTCTTCTTTAGACTAAACATGAAACTGACTAGAATAAGATGGCCACTCATCCATCACCAGTTCCTCAGAATGCAACATGGTTCTGGCAGGTTGTAAGCTCTCTATCATTATTATCAGACAGGGGGGTCAGTAAGCATATAAGAGCAGGGGAAGAAGGAAGGAAAGGAAATGACCCTAAGTCCTTTGCAGCCTTGGTACCAATCCAGGTTGCATGCAGCTCACTCAAAAAAGCAGAAAAGGAGATCCTGAGGAGAGCTAGAGATGGTGGGCTATGGGAGACCGTCATTGCTCCCTCCCCCGTGCCTTGTATACAATAGTAAGTATAAGCATTTCCTTTCAAATGTAAGATTTATAACTTCCCTATTTAAAAATCCAGAGAACTTCCCAGAGCTCACAGGACAAGGAGCCCAGCCCTAGAGAGGCACTGCAGGGCTCTGGGTCTCTGCTCCATGACCCTCTTCTGCCTCAGCCACCTCTATTATCTCCTCTGCCCCTCACTGCAGCTCACTTCTCTTTCCAGGTCCTTCTGGGTGAGCTATCTCAGTTGTCACCACTATGTGAAATTTTTCTTTAGTTCCTGGCACCGTGTACTTCTGGCTACATTATGTCCAACCCATAGCCCACATGTGTTCAAAGATAGCTGTGAATGTGTCCAACATAAAATTGTAAACTTATCTAAAATATGTTGTGAAAGGTCCCGGGCCCTTTTGGGCCCAGAGGTTGGTACCTTGCCTGTGGCGGCTTTTTCCCCCAAAGAAATGAATCAGACACTTATATTAACTTCATACTGTTTGGCCCATGTCTCCATGCACATTACTAGCTAGCTCTTTCATCTTAATTCAACCCATTTCCATTAATCTGTCTGCCACGTGGCCTGGCTCACCTGGATTCCTTACATGATTCTTCTTCCAGGGTCGGATGGAGACTAACTCCACCCTCCTTCTACCTGTCTGTCCTCTGATTCTCCACCCACTTCTACAGTGCTGTGCATAGGCCAAACCAGTTACTTTATTTACATCATACAGAGAGCATTTCCACCACAAAAATATTTTGAGGTTTTTTTTGGGGGGGAGTGCCACTTTCGTGTATGACTTGATTGTGCAGTTTTCAAACATGAACACTGTATATAATAAGTCATATCATCATGTTGTAGTATCAAAAGGTTGGCCATGGTGCCTTTGGCATATCACACCTCATCATGCCATATTGTACTGGATACTATTTCTCTCATTAGTGTTCTAAGTGTCCAAATGAACATATGCTATTTTGGAAAAGCTAGCCTTGCCATTTGTGAAACAGGTATCATGTGAGTTATTGATACCTTCTGAGCTTCAAACATACAATTCATAAAATTCCTTATAAAAATGAAACTGATTAAGAATGTGAGGTGAGCACTGAAACATGTCTCCTTGGAAAAGGCCTGCAAGCAGGAAGCACTGTTGGTGTTAGAAAAGATGCACCAGAGGTTGCTGACCAGGCCAACCTCATTTGAGAGTTGACTCCTCCCCTGTTCTCTAGTCTGTTGACAGATTGGCTGACCCCAGGCTGGCATGACCATACAAACAATTGTTCGCACTGGACTCCTACCGGGGTACCCTCTCTTTGGTTTTCCCAGATGCTGTCCACTCTTTCCTCTCCACCCTTGTCAGTTTTAGGTCCTGAGGAGGCAGTGGGATGCTGAATTGAAGGAGACCATGTGAGATGAAAGGAAACTTCACTGTTTCAAAGCCTTCTTCTCTGAAAGATTTTAGCTTGTTGGATTTATGTAGCATTGGGAAATAGTGAACTATGTAAATTTTTTGTATTTTCCATGGATGGTTATTTATGGAGGATGTGTTTTAAACTCAAGTGCTAGAAATGTTAAATCATCATAATAAATTCATGCTATTCAGACTTTCTTACAGTGTAATTTTTTTCTGGGCATGAATGAAGAGATCCATGAGTTCTTTAATAGACAATTATGTATTTCTTCTCAGAATGACACAGCTTACTACATCAAGCTGGAGAATAGCAGAAGGAGATTTATTGTGTCAGGGTGGGAAAAGTCGAAAGATTCTGAGTGTGAGAAGACCAGCTTGGAGCAGTGATAGCAGAAAGACTCTGGTCCCTTTGAGCTTCTTCCTGTGGCTGAAGGAGCAGCCACAGGGTGGGTCTGTGTAACATTTCAGCCCCACAGTTTCCCACCTGAGATTGGCAAGGTCCACTGAGCAAAGAAATGGGATCAGGGATGGTGGTGGCCTTACATCTTGTTGTGTGTAGGGATAGATATCAGAGTGAGGCTGGGGTAGACAGAAAAAAAACCACATCTCATGATGACAGATCTCTATCAAAGCATTAGGCTAGTAGACAGCAATCTTTCTAGAACATTCTTTCTCCCCTGTCTTCCCTTCTCACCTGCAATCTCATGTGCACCTTTCTCAAATTCTCAAGGAATCTGTTATTAGAAAGAAGGAAGGAAAGAAAGAAAGAAAGGAAGAAAGAAAGAAAGAAATCAGGAATCACCAGTCTTGGGTGAACGCTGAAGTACTTTGTTTTGGGAACATGTATCATGCTGGATGCCCAGCAGCACACGGTACCAGAGCAGAATGTCAAGTGAACTGTAGTGCTGTTTTCCTTAGGGTCAGTGCAATAGAAGTCTGACTGTTTAAGTTCCTACCCCAGTTCAAACTGAGTGTTTCAGCCTGTGTAGTATAGACAACATACATAGCTTTCCTAGGCAAAGAGTGATGTGTTTAAAGATGAAGAGGCAGCAGATCTAAGGTATATGTCATGTTTAGTGTTGTCAACTTGGCAGGACCAAGAATCATCTAGGAGCCAGGACTCCAGCCACACCTTGAAGAATTATCTAGGTTATGTTAGCCTCTGAGAATACTGGGGATACTATCTTCTTCAGGAAGACTCACCCACTATGGGTGGCAACATTTCCTGGCAGAGATCCTGAAGTTTATAAAGGGAACTGAGCAACAGTACTTATCCATCTCTCTCTACTGTCCAGCTACTTCAACCTTCTAACTTCTCTGCCTTGGACTAAGCTAAAATAAACCTGTTTCCCCTCAGTTGTTTTTATCAGAGTATTTTATCTTAGCACCAGAAGAAAAACTACGACAGTGGGTGAGCTCACAGATGGCCGTAGGTGCTCAGCCTGTGCTAAGCGAGGCCCATGGGAAGAGACGTGTGAGGTTCCAACCCTTTTTAGCAGTGTATTGTTGCCCTGGTGCTCCATTAGCAACCTAGGCTCAATTCCTATCTCTGTGACTGTTTAAGTTCCTACCCCAGTTCAAACTGAGTGTTTCAGCCTGTGTAGTATAGACAACATACATATTCAGATCTGCCTCTGCCTTGCTCAAATTAGAAATCTGAAGGAAGGTTGTTCACATACTTACTGGGATGCACATCAGTATGTTCACAGCTTACCTGAAGACTAGCAGGTGGCATCAGGCCTCTGAAGCATGGAGAGCTAGGGACTCTGTGACTGCCAGCCAGAACTGACCTGCCCACTGCCAGTCATTGCTGCTTCCCACCACATGTCCCACCTCAGGCGGGCTTCCAGCTCCTTCGTGGCCCCAGCAGAGTAACCTACCACCTCAGTTTTAGAGTGCTGCTCTCCTGTTTTTCTCTTCAGTCTGGGACTTTATTATGCATGTAGAGCCCTGGCTTCTTAGTCCACCTGGCTTTATAAACCTAGATGAACTGTCAGCAGCAGGCAAAGCTGATAGCTGGTCCACGCTCGGGACTTGGGAGCTGTAGAGGCTTCTGGTGAAGGGAATCATGGAGCTGGCCTGGCCTAGCTGCCTTGAGAAGCATACATCATAGGTTTTTCAGCTTAGAGTCCATGACTCCCAGGCACAATGTGCCTTCCAGTTCCTGAAAGACTGACATATTCCCTCAGGCAGTGAAGCTTTTGGGCCACTTTGTGTTTCTCAGAAGTCAAGGGAGCATGGAAGCCTGACGGGACAGTTGGTCTCAGACATTAGTCTTGTGGACCCTATAAAGTTTGTAAATGTCATTGTATCCTGGCAACCATGACTATATTGATCCTGGCAATTGCCACTATAATCTACATATTCTGATTCTGATAAAAATATAAAAAGTCAGATTGCTCTTGATAAAACTGCCATAGCTTAAGGTTTGCTGTGGACCTGCCAGCCAGCCTGATTCAATCACCTCATCATATCAGGTGACCTTGGCCTGGTAAGTGAGAGTGCATACATACTGTCACTGTATGGATGCTGGAAATGACTCTGGGTCTTTTCCTCCCCCCCCATATGTGCTGTCCTTTAACGCCTGTCCTCTCTATTCAGAATGGAATAAATAAAATGGGGCAGTAGCTTAATAAGGTCGCTTGCTTTGTCAGCATGAGGGTTCAATCCCCAAAGCCCACATACAAACAAGCTCGGTGTTATGGTGCACACCTGTAACCCCAGCACCGGGGAGGAAGAGACAAAGGGTTTACCAACCACCCAGATTAGCCTACTTGGCAAGTGTCTGGCCATCGAGAGATACTGTCTCAATAAAAGGTGGACTGTGCCTGCAGAATAACACCTGAGGCAACAAAATCCCTTGTAATACTGCTTTCTGTCTGGGTAGTTGTGATAGTTTGAGCGTATTTGGCCCCCATAAGCTCATAAGGAGCAGCATTATTAGGAGGTGTGGCCTAGCTGGAGGAAGTTGCTGTTGTTGGAGGAGGCTGGATGACACATACCTTTAATCCAGACCTTGACACTGAGGGTACACCTTTAATCTGGGCCATGCCTTCTGGAAGTGTGTCCCTGTGGGGTAGACTTTGAGGTCTTTTTCTCAAACTTCACTCAGTATGACAGTCAGTTGACTTTCTGCTGCCTGCGAGATGTAGGACACTCGGCTGTTTCTCCAGCCTGCATGCCACCATGCTTCCTACCATGACAGACAGAACCTCTGAGCTGTAAGCAAGTCACCTCAATTAAATGTTTTCTTTATAAGAGTTGCCATGGTCATGGCGTCTCCTCACAGCAACAGTAAACCCTAACTACGACAGCAGTCAGGCTGCTTGAGGAAAGAAAGGTAGGATGGACAGTGAATAGCTGTTGTTTGCATTGGCCACAGTTACTGTTGGCTTTTATCTTGTCAATATTTTCTCTTTATTTTTTGCGGCTGTTTTTGTGCTGTTGTCCATATGCAGTACAATGTGGGCTTAACATCTGAAGATTAAATAGGAGCCACTCAACTATTTTGTGCTAAGCTTAGAATACAGAAAATTCCTAGAAATGAATCAAAGAATTTCTGTATAGCTTTCACTCAGTCTTCACACTCTTGCTCATTTGCCTGCTCACTCACTGTTTCTCACATACATACAAGCAACCATACCATTATTACTTTCAAAAACACTTGAGGGCAAGCTGAAGATCCAATACCCCCATCTCCCAAATAGTTCTGCATGTACTTCCAAAAAACAAAGGCAACTTATTACATAACTGTGGTGATCAAGCAAAGACAGTGAACCATCATCTAAATCATGCATGAACCTCATTTGATTGCTGTCAGTTTCTGCACTGATGTTCCTTTCAAAAAACCAACCCACGGTAACATTCTATGGGCCATACATGGGCCAAGCTTCTAATCCAGAATCATAAACTGTGATTAGTTGTCATCTTTCTTTAGAGGAATATAAGCCATTTATGTTATAGAGTATTCCCCAATTTGGGCTTATCTGATGTTTCCCAAAGGTTTGATTCAGATTATGCATTTTTCTCCAAGAAAAAGTGGTGCATGTCCTCAGGATGTCAAACAGGATACTCTTGACAGCTTCATCACAATCCACAAGGTATGAGCCTGGATCATCTGGGCAAGGTGATGTTAGCCAGGCTCCCCCACTGTAGATGAACTTCTCTTTTGTCATTTAACACTATCTTGTTGGAGAAGGATCTTTGAGATCATGTACATGTTTTTTCTCAACCTATCATCAATGGACTCTATAATCCAGCAAAATTTCCACACCTCTCAATGAAAAACCTGTCTTCCACTGTGGGCCCCTGCCTTACACTCCATCAGCCCAGTGCTAGCCTACTGTGGGCCCCTGCCTTACACTCCATCAGCCCAGTGCTAGCCCACTGTGGGCCCCTGCCTTACACTCCATCAGCCCAGTGCTAGCCCACTGTGGGCCCCTGCCTTACACTCCATCAGCCCAGTGCTAGCCCACTGTGGGCCCCTGCCTTACACTCCATCAGCCCAGTGCTAG